>UESW01002673.1:82925-179505 GCA_900491605.1 Calamus simplicifolius | reverse complement strand
CAGAAACTAACTGTTTATTTTAATGCAGAAAAAGTTTACGTGGGATCCTGCCACCCATGATGCCATTAGGGCAGCATGGGAGGCTCTGACGCGATGCCGATACTCCGACATGCTTCATCGTTGGAGGTCATCGGGTCAGCGTCCTGCGCACGTACCAGAGGGTATTTGGCACGAGTGGCAGCAGGCCTGGGAGTCCGATGGCTGGCGCAGGAGGTCCGCATCAGCCAGCATGAACCGTCGATCTGAGAAGGGCGGTCCTGGCACGGGTCTCTCCCGTCATACTTCGGGCTCCATTTCGATTCAGGAGCACAGACGGCGTATGGTAAGAAAACATAAATATTTTAATTACTATTTTAGTTATTTAAATATTTGTATTAATATCATTTTTTTTTATTGTTATACTCTGAGCAGGAGGGCGGAGATCCTGGTGAGTTTCGTCTATTCAGGGCGACACACACCAGGAGGGACGGCTCCTGAGTCGACACGCGATCACGGGAGGTTGCGGTAAGAAATTAGATTTATGTAGTATCTGTTTAATTTCTAAAATTTTATTTCGAGAAATTTATTAACTCATTTATTGTTGATTTCATAATTTCAAGACACGAGTCGAGGAGCTTCGCTCCCAGGCATTGCAGGTCGACTCTACTGATGGGAGACGCCCGTCGAACTCTCAGCAGAGGAGAGTCGACGTGTGTTTTTGGAGGCTGTTGGTGCCCAGCCACGAGACCGCAGGGTCTATGGTATGGGCACTAGAGCTTCTACATTTTTTCCCCATCAGGCCTCCAGCTCGCGAGTTCCTGCTGATCTTCCTCCCGAGCGTTTACAGGAGCTTCGCAGATCTATTGCAGAGGAGATTCGCCAGGAGGTCGAGCAGGATTTTGAGGATCGTATGCGAGGCCGAGATCAGGAGGTTGCAGACATGCGAGATGAGATGCATTATTTGCGGGATATGGTTAGCCGCTTGTCGCAGAGTCTTCAGCCTCCACAGCCTCACGTGATCGTTCAGATTCTTGATGTATTTTTTTTTTCTTTTTTTATGTTGTAAAAACTTCAAAATTTTAATATATAAATTATTTTTTGAAATATATTATTGTTTGGATTGAGTGAAAAATGTTTTATCAATATTTTGATTTAGCGAAATTGAATTAACCGTTTTAATTTTTAATTATTTAAATATTTTTAAAAACAAAATTTGCGACGCATTAGCGACTGATATTGGATCGCTAATATTTTTAAAATATTATTATTAAATATTACGACGCAATGACCTGGCATCGCAATAATTTAAAAATAAATTTATTAGCGACGCATTAGCGACTACAATTGAGTCGCTATTTTATCTTAAAATTTATTTAAAATATTGCGACGCAATTACCTTGCGTCGCAATATTTTAAAATAATTTTTTTTGCGACGCATTAGCGACTCAAATTGCATCGCTATTATACTAAAATTATTATTATTAAATATTACGCATCTCGATGAGTCGCAATTTGCGACCCAATTTAGTGCGTCGCAATATTAATAATAATTTTTTTAAAAAAATTAATTTTAAATATTGCGACGCAAATTATTGCGTCGCAATATTTAATAATAATAATTTTTTTAAAAATTTATTTTAAATATTGCGACGCAATTCAGTGCGTCGCAATATTTAATAATAATTTTTTTTCTAACTAAATTTATTTTTAAATTTAGCGATGCATTTGCATGCGTCGCAATATTGCGACGCAATGTGGCGTCGCAAGAGCGTCGCAGAGAGTCACAATATTGCGACGCAATTGCGACAAAAGGGTATTGCGACGGACAGTTGAGCGATGCCCTCGTTGCGTCGCAATATCATGTTTAGCGACATAATTGCGACGCATTTGGGCGTCGCAATATTTAAAATCTCTTGTAGTGAGCTATTCTAACTGAATATCAGAAAAACCAATGG
Organism: Calamus simplicifolius; assembly: GCA_900491605.1. Lineage (NCBI taxonomy): Eukaryota > Viridiplantae > Streptophyta > Magnoliopsida > Arecales > Arecaceae > Calamus > Calamus simplicifolius. The sequence continues at coordinate 177,571 of UESW01002673.1, read as the reverse complement.
ACAACATAGGCAGTGGTACATGTGCAGGAGCTGGAGTAGATGCCGATGGTGGTGATGATCTGCTAGGCTCTGGTGATTGATGCCTCACTGATGGACCTGCCTCAGATGGTGCAGTGGCCCTAATATCAGCTGCTCTCTCATCTAGAAGACCTTTTCTTTCCCATCTACCATCTACTTTTACAAACCCCATTCTGTGAGTGGCCCTAATATCAGCTGCTCTCTCATCTAGAAGACCTTTCTTTCCCATCTACCATCTACTTTTACAAACCCCATTCTGTGCACAGTAACCAAGCTATAATAGTTAGTGTGCCTTAGGTTTTTGATGGCTCATTCTCAGAAATAACAACTCCTTGACCTCTAAAAGCCATGGTCAGGATCATTCCATAAGGCAATGAAGATCTCCTCTTGCCCCCGCCTCAGCCATATACCATATCATCATTCCAGCAAGATTGATTGGCTGACCCATCAAGATACTATCCATAATCACTATGTCTCGCTCTGAGACATACTCAAAACGACCAATCTTGGGAAATAGGATCCTTACCACAAATGTTATGCAACAGTCTAAGTTCAAGTGGCAATTGATTTGCCCTAACTTCCTCAAACTCAGTTACTTCTCTTCCTAACATCCTTGATAAAGCATCTGATCTCTCACTGTGAATGTTTGCAGTAAGCCCAGTGACAGGAATGCCTAAAAGATTTCCTAAAATTTGAAATGTGAGATGAATCTTTTCCCTCTTATAGAACTAACTATTCCACCATCTCTCCTTGATAAATTGAGGTAAAATTCCTTAACTAGGCCGGATAAGTGGGAACATCCAAAGAATATACCTTATCCCAACCGAGCTCTTTAATTTGTCTACCGATTGCAAAACCCTCGGCTTCAAAGAAATCGAAATCTACCTTCCTTTCCATGGTTATGACTCGCCTAGCTAAGAGTATCTACTTAGGAGAGGAGGGGCTAGATTATCTGAGTCAGTTGAAGAGGAATCGACGCTTGGAGTAGGTTCACGGACTGGACGCCGAGCCATACGCTTTCTTGTAGCCATGGGAGCATCCAAACCGATCCCCTATGCTTAGGTGCCATTGGAATCTTAGGGAATAGTTGATTTGAGGAGTATTTGGCTTTGGGAGGTTTGGAGAGGTTTGGAGAAGATAGGAAGTGAGAAGGTGTCGACTCTGCCCTAATATAATCAATTTGAGGCCACCAGGTGTCGACTCCCGCAAAGTCGGGTGTCGACTCCAAGTCGCTAACACTGTTAGCGCCCGAGCTGGAGTCGGCTCCACTTAAGTGGGTGTCGGCTCTAAGGTTAGAGACCGAGAGCGACACAAATAAGGTGTCGACTCCACAAATTAAGGTGTCGACTCCACTGACAGTTTCAGAGAAAAATAGGTGAGTTTCAAACAACCGAAACATGTCAAAATAAAATCAATAATTTTTTGAAAAAATCTTTGGAATGTAGAATCAAATTGCTCAAATGTCTAGATAAATTGTCCTTAAAATCATGAGATAAATCTCAAGAAATTGATTGAATTCTAGATAATCATTCCTTAGGGTTTCAAAATCATTCCAAAGGATCACAAATCCCTAATTCTCCTCTAAGATAACAAAATCTCTCTTCACTCAAAGGTTTTGTAAATATATCAGCTAATTGTTCTTCAGTACTAACATAATCAAGACAAATTTCATTGTTAGCTACATGTTCTCTAATAAAGTGATATCTAATTTCAATGTGTTTAGTTCTTGAATGTTGAATTGGATTTTTAGTTAATTATTGCACTTGTATTATCACATTTAATAGGAGTTTTATCAAGTGTTATACCATAATCTTCAAGTTGTCGCTTAATCCAAGGATTTGAGCACAGCAACTTCCAGCTGCAACATATTCAGCTTCAGCAGTAGATAATGCAACTGAATTTTGCTTTTTGCTAAACCAAGAGATTAAGTTACTTCCTAAAAATTGCATGCACCACTTGTACTTTTTCTATCTAATTTACATCCAGCATAATCAGAATCAGAATAAGCAATTAAATTAATGTTGAGTCTCTAGAATACCATAATCCTACATTTTTGTTCCACTTAGATATCTTAGTATTCTTTTACAGCAATTAAGTGAGATTCTTTAGGTTCTGATTGAAATCTAGCACATAAACAAACAGCAAACATGATATCAGGTCTACTTGCAGTTAAGTAAAGTAGAGATCCGATCATACCTCTATATATTTTTGATCAACTTTCTTACCGTCTTCATCTTTGTCCAATTTGCATGAAGGACTCATTAGGTGTTCCAAGGGGTTTGATTGATTCCATTCCAAACTTCTTGAGAATTTTCTTTGTGTACTTTGTTTGGTTGATGAAAATCCCTTCTTTGCTTTGTTTGATTTGAAGTCCAAGGAAGAAGTTGAGTTCTCCCATCATGCTCATCTCGAATTCACCCTGCATTACTTAGCAAATTCTTGACAAAAGATTGTTAGTAGCACCGAATACAATATCATCTACATATATTTGTACTACTAATAATCTTTATCTTTTCTTTTCAAAAATAGGGTTTTATCTACATTTCCTCTAGAAAAATCATTTTCAATTAGAAATTTACTTAACCTATCATACCAAGCTCTAGGTGCTTGTTTTAAACCATAAGTGCTTTGTGTAATTTAAAAACATGATTTGAAATTCATGATCTTCAAAACCAGGTGGTTGTTCTACATAAACTTTCTCATTTATAAAACCATTTAAAAATACACTTTTAACATCCATTTGAAATAGATTGATGTTCATATGACATGCAAATGCAAGTAGTAATCTAATTGCTTCTAATCTAGCTACAGGTGCAAAAGTTTCATCAAAATCAATACCTTCTTCTTGATTATATCCTTTTGCAACTAATCTAGCTTTATTTCTAATTACTATGCCATTTTCATCCAATTTATTTCTAAATACCCATTTAGATCCTATAACTGAATGACCTTTAGGTCTATCAACTAAGGACCATACATTATTCCTAGTAAATTGATTTAATTCTTCTTGCATAGCTAACATCCAATTACTATCTTTTTCAGCTTCTTCAATAGTTTTAGGTTCAATTTGAGATACAAATGCAAGATGATTATTGATATTTCTCATAGATGATCTAGTTCTTACTCCTTGAGATGGATCACCTATAATCAATTCCTTGGATGACCATAGGCATATCTCCAATCTCTAGGAAGATCTACCTCATTATGATTAGTATCAATAACATCAACCCTAGGTGAATCATCATCTTTAGCTTCTTGTTCATGATCTGAAGATACATCTATATTTAATTTTTCAATATCTCTTTCTAGTATATTTGTATCTTCCTCATCATCAATCTTTTCTGAACTTGATGCTAAAGACTCATCAAAAACTACATGAATAGATTCTTCTACAATTAAGGATTTTTTGTTAAATACTCTATAGGCTTTACTAGTTGTTGAATATCCTAAGAATATGCCTTCATCAGATTTTGCATCAAATTTTTTAGATTATCTTTTCCATTATTATGAATAAAACATTTACACCAAATGCATGAAAATAACTAATGTTTGGTTTTCTATTATTCCATAATTCATAGGGAGTTTTCTTAAGAATTGGTCTAATTAGGGCTCTTTAAGGATGTAACATGCCGTGTTTATAGCTTCCGCCCAAAAGTATTTTGGTAGGTTGCTTTCACATAGCATGGTACGGGCCATGTCTTCTAAAGTTCTATTTTTCTTTCTACAACTCCATTTTGCTGTGATGTTCTAGGTGCAAAAAAATTATGATGAATGCCATTTCAATACAGAAATTTTTAAATAAATGATTTTCAAATTCTGTTCCATGATCACTTCTAAGAGACACTATGGTGTTGTTTTTCTCATTAGTGACTTTCTTGAAGAATTTCAGAATATTGAGAAAGTCTCATCCTTGTGAGCCAAAAATAATACCCAAGTGAATCTAGAATAATCATCTACTATCACAAGACCATATTTCTTTCCTCCTAGACTAGTGGTTCTAGTAGGTCCAAAAAGGTCCATGTGAAGTAGCTCTAGTGGCCTAGAAGTGGAAACAACATTTTTAGATTTGAAAGAGTTTCTAGTTTGTTTTCCAAATTGACATGCATCACAAATTTGGTTATTTTCAAAATCTAACTTTGGAAGTCCTTTAACTAATCCATTCTAATCAATTTTGAAATTAAGTGTGTGCTTGCATGACCTAATCTACGATGCCATAGCCATCCAATCTCATTTACATTAGCATTATTAGCAACTAAGCAATGATTACTTAGACAAATTGTCTAAATCAATTAAGTATACATTGCCATTTCTATTACCAACAAATATAATGCTATTGTTAATGGGATTAGAAAGTGCAGATAGAAGCTTCAAATGAAACTTTGAAACCTTTATCGCACAATTGGCTAATACTAATTAAGTTATGTTTTAAACCATCTACATAAAGAATATTTTCAATAAAAGTGGAGGGAGTTATTGAATTTTACCAAATCCCATAATTGGCCTTTACCATTATCTCCAAATGTAACAACTCCACCTCTTTTATCCTCAAGGGTGATGAATTCTTCTTGTCACCCGTCATGTGCCTTGAGCAGCCGCTATCAAGATACCACTTTCGTTTTGATCTTTTGGCCGCAAGACACTCCTGCAAAGTGATCAAACTTTCTGTTTAGGTACCCAAGCTTTCTTGGGTCCTTCATGGTTAGTAGCAACAAAGATTGTTCCTTTCGGAACCCATATTTTCCTTCCTTTAATACTTATGTTCTTGTTAATTTTTCTAAAATTGCATTCATAGGCTTTATGTCCTTTCTTATTACAACAATAACATGAAACATCATTTTATCCTTTTCTTTTCTAAAGAAATTTTTAACATACTTTTGTTTCTTGTTAGGCCTATAACCTAATCCAGCTTTATCAAATACAGCTCTTTGATTACTCAATAACAAATTAAGTTTTTCAGAGCTATATGTAAATTTATCAACTATATTTTATATTTATCAACTTCTTTCCTTAAACCAACATTTCATTAGAAATTGATTCTTTTCTTTTGATAAATTCTTATTTTAGATTTTAATTCATCAATTTCATGAGTTAGTTTATCATTCTCTTTGACAAGATTTAAATTATCATTTTTTAAAACTTTTCTTTTCTTTTTCAAAATTTTAAAATCACTAACTAATTCATTAAATGCATCAAACAATTCATCAAAGGTAAAGTCATGAGTTTCGGTACATACCTCATCGTCTTCTTTTGCCATAAAGCAAATGTTTGCAACTTCCTTTTGTTCTTCCTCGGATGAGGATTCTTCGCTATCGCTCCATGTTGCAACGTATGCCTTTTTCTTTCTTATATCTCTTTTTCAATTGAGGACAATCATATCTAAAGTGCCCCGGTTTCTTACATTCATAGCATATAAGGGGGTCTTTCTCTTTATCCTTGTCCTTTTCTTTTTCTTTTTCACCTTCCACCTTTGTTCCAAATTTTTTCTTGTGGAAGGGTCTCCTTCTTTATATAAATTTTCTAAACTTCTTTGCAAGAAGAGCTGTCATCATCTTCCTCTTCTTCCTCACCGCTGCTTGTTTCCTTTTCTGTAGCTTTAAGGGCAATTGTTTTCTTCTTTTTGACTTCTTCCTCTTGATGTTGCTTCATGGTTAGTTCATGGGTCATCAATAATCCAAGTAGCTCTTTAAATCTTTGGCTTCTTGGATGGCAGTTACTTTCGCTTCCCATGATCTTGAAAGAGACCTAAGAATTTTAGGTACCAATTCAGAGTTAGTATAGGTCTTACCAAGACTTTTTAGACCATTTACATATCAGTAAATCTAGTGTACATGCATGTGATAGTTTCATTTTGTTCCATGCTAAACAATTCATATTTGTGCACTAAGATATTAATTTTAGATTCTTTAACTTGATTAGTACCCTCATGGGTAACTTCTAGTCTATCCCAAATTTTTTTGCAGAAATACATGTAGAAATTCTATTAAATTCATTAGCATCTAAAGCACAATATAAAACATTCATGGCCTTAGCATTGAGCTGAGCCATTTTCCCATCGTTCTCATTCCAATCCCTTTTGGGTTTAGGAACTATTGAACCATCTATTATGTGTGGGTGTGCTAGGTCCATTAGTGATTACACTCCAAAGCTCATAATCTAAAGCTTGAATAAAAATTCTCATTCTAGCTTTCCAATAAGAATAATTAGAACCATTAAATAAAGGAGGTCTATTAGTAGAATGACCTTCAGCAAATGAAGATCCACCTTGAGCTGCCATTTGGATCTTTAACTCTTGATCGTTGGATCAAACAAGAAATGAGCACTAGCTCTGATACCAATTGTTGGCCTGATGTGTGTCGTAGCGCAACGATTAAAACACCTTAATTTCACTAATAGAATAGCGAGAGTAAGGGATCGATTCCATAGGGACTTTAGCAATTATCTTGAAGTAAATTTATAAATTTAACTAAATAGATAATTAGTAGTGCAAAATAATTAAGATATGGTCTATCTTATAAGAACACGGCCCGTACCCTTAGATCACGGCCCGTCCCTTTTAAGAATAGATCAGTATAAATTATTTTCACTTAAATAGAATTTAATAATAATTTAACATGAATAGAAACTTTATTTCATATTAATTAAAAAGTTATGACATTAAGAAGGCAACAGATTATAATAAATTCCTGAACTAAACCAGAAACAAGCTGAATTGGGTTGAAGACATGAACCGGGCCACGAACAGAGCTTCCACGGAATCCACGGATGGCCGCCTGTAGAAATTCTACGAACGGATTCTCCAAACCACGAACGGATTGAGCCTCCAAGAAAAACACCCACGAATAGAGGACTCCAAGAAAAATGCCCACGAATAGAGGACTCCACTAACGTTTGCTCTTAGGAACATAGCTCGTCTTCTCCAAGCCACGGAATAAACAGAGCTCACGAACGGCTCTTGACGGATCTCACGGATGCAGCGCCTCCACCGACTTCTCTCTCCCCCAAACGAAGCCTCCCTGCTGCTATTTGTAGAAGCCCGGACGTGGCCTAGATGCGGAGAAGCAACTGTCGCCAAAACAGAGATAACGCGGAGAAGCAACGAGCGGCGCAGAGAAAATCCCGGATAAAATCAAAATTCCTTTTAGATGAATTTAATTCTTCCAATTTGATAATCTCTTATCCAATTTATTCTTTAATTGGCAGAGGAAAAGATTAGATTTGATTAGGAGAAGAATCATGCGAAATAAAGAAGTTTCTATTGAAGAGACGATGAAGTCGGCACTGGGTATGCCGACTTTGCTTTAAAATTCATGTTAAATCCTTATAAAATTAATTTCGAGCTCGTTTTAAGTCCGATTCGAGTGTCGTTTGTTATTAAATTTCTAAAATTAAGCTCTTTAAATTAATAAGGTTTTTCCTAAAATATTATATAAAATATTAAAATATTAAATAATAATAGGTATGTTGAATTATTAATTAATAGGTTTTGTGATAATTATTTATACGTTTATCACTCCCAACTTGAATCTTACTCGTCCTCGAGCAAATAAGAAAATTTAGAAATATGTACCAAGCTAGTCCAAGAATTGATAGTTATCTTACAGTTCTTCTTAAAAATTTCTGGTTAGATCATAAGGGAGGTACTTCATCGGATTATTAAGCTTACCCATTTAGTGATAAAGTGTAGTCCATAAGAATTCATAGAAGTCTTCTTTCACCAACTTTTACTTCTCTAATTAAGTCTTCTAACTTAATTTGGGTTGGGTGTAATGTCTTTTGTAATTTGGTTCCCTTATTTATTTATTTATTTATGTGTAAAGTCAGTGCAATGTCCTAACCCCTTGCTTTCTAATTAACCCTTGTAGCGAGCTTTAGGCCAATGGCTCCCAAACCAATTGGTTTTAGGGCATTAGGTGTAAAACACCCCTCGGACTTACTGACTCGAGTCAAAAAGGCTTTAGGTAGGACTGACTCTTCTTAGGTTCTTTTACATTCCCACCTTTTTACATGAACAACATCACTTTCTTAGGTGACGGGGCCCAGTTACTTAGTGAAAGATGTTAAGAACCTAATTTATTAACTTTAAGAGAGTTTTTTTTCTTTCTTTTTTTTTTTGAATAACATTTTCACCCATACCCTTAGATTGTACTATTAAGATCAGTGGTCAGGAGGGTCTGAAATTATTCTAAAAATTTTTCTAGGCTAAACCCTACCTTTTATTAGATTTTCTTAATAATTTATTCCTCAGTATCTCAAAAATAATCTAACCATTATTCATTAATTATTCATAGACTGCTTGATTTACTTCAAATCGAGATAGAATTTGGTACACACATCTGATTATAGTTTCACTCTAGGATTTACTTATTCTTTTTCCTTCCCCCCAACTTAATTTTCATTGTCCCTAATGGAAGAAAAATTAATTTCAAGGAAAGATACTACCTGGTAGAGTATTTGAAGGTTGGATGTTTCATTGTTGCCATCTTCTTTCAATATGCTTCTATTGCTCTTCTCTGGTCATACTAAAAGAACTTACTAAAAGAACATAAAGTTAAAAATAACTAATAAATTGGGTTGCCTCCCAAGAGCGCTAAGTTTAAAGTCTTTAGCCAGACTGTGCTACTTATTATGATAATGTTGGGTTCACAAGATCAATTGATTCAATAATTTCTCCATCATTAATTTCTTCTATATATGGTTTCAAACGTTGGCCATTTACTTTGAATGATTTCCTTGCTTGGGGTCTTTAAGCTCTACAGCTCCATGGGAAATACTTGAGTTACTATAAAAGGTTCATTCCATCGTGAACGAAGTTTTCCAGGGAAAAGGTGTAATCTTGAATTGTAAAACCATACCTTTTGATTTGGTTCAAAAAAATTTCTACTAATAAATTTGTCATGATTGCTTTGTTCATTCTTTATAATTTTTGAGCTTTCATATGCATCATTTCATAGCTCTTCTAACTCATTCAATTGAAGTTTCCTATTGACACCTGTATTTTTATGTCATAATTAAATTGCTTGATGGCCCAAAATGCACGATGTTCTAATTCTATAGGTAAATGATAAACTTTTTCAAATACGAGCCTGTAAGGAGACATTCCTCTAGGAGTTTTAAATGCAGTACGATAAGCCCATAATGCATCATCCAAACGTTCTGACCAATCTTTCCTATCATGTCTCACCATTTTTTCAAGGATATGTTTAATTTCTCTATTTGATATTTCAACTTGGCCACTAGTTTGGGGATGATAAGGTGTAGCTACCTTATGAGTAATTCCATATTTGTTCATTAATCCTTCAAAGTGTCTATTCATGAAATGTGTACCCCCATCACTAATTATAGCCCTTGGGCATCCAAAACGACTAAGGATATTATGCTGAACAAACTTGATTACAACTTTATGGTCATTGGTTCGAGTTGCCATGGCTTCAATCCATTTTGACACATAATCAACTGCCACTAGAATGTATTTGAATCCAAAAGAGGAAGGAAATGGGCCCATAAAATCAATACCCCATACATCAAAAATTTCTACAACCAAGATAGGGTTTAGGGGCATCATCTTTTCGAGATATATTTTCTGTTTGTTGACATTGGAGACAATTACGACCAAATTTATGTACATCTTTAAAAAGAGTTGGCCAATAAAACCCACTTTGTAGTACCTTTGCTGTAGTTTTCTTTCCACTAAAATGTCCTCACAGGCAAGAGAATGACAGAAGTTAAGTATACTTTTGAATTCATTCTCGGGAACACATCGCCTAATCACCTGATCTGAACAGTACTTAAATAATTCAGGGTCTTCCCAAAAGTAATATTTGACTTGTGAGAAAAATCTATCTTTTCTTGTTTTGTCCAGTGGGAAGGTACTTTTCCTGTTGCCAAATAATTCACAATGTGGGCAAACCAGGGAAGACTACTATGGGAAATTGAGAACAATTGCTCATCAGGAACTTATCTCTGATTATTTCTTTATTATATTCACTGAGATCCTAGAGATATGATCTGCTACCATATTTTTAGAACCCTTCTTATCTAAGATTTCTAGATCAAATTCTTGTAGAAGAAGGATCCATCTAATCAGTCTGGGTTTTGTATCCTTTTTTGATATAAGATGCCTCAACGCTGCATGATCTGAATAAACTAAAACCTTAGATCCTAACAAATATGATCTAAACTTTTCTAGGGCAAACACAACTGCTAGTAATTCTTTTTCAGTGGTAGTATAGTTCATTTGTGCATCTGAAAGAGTTTTGCTAGCATAATAAATTACATGGGGTTCTCGATTGAGTTTCTATCCTAGAACTGCTCCTACAGCATAATCAGAAGCATCACACATGATTTCAAAAGGTATGGTCCAATCTGGGGGCTTGATAATTGGTGCAGTGGTCAAAGCAGTTCGAGGATGTTATAGGCTGTTAGACAATCTTCATCAAAATTAAAAGAACTATCTTTGGTCAACAAATTACACAATGGTCGAGAAATTTTACTGAAATCTTTGATGAAACATCTATAAAAACCAGCATGACCAAGGAAAGATCGTACTTGTTTAACTGAGGTTGGGGGTGGTAGATTTGAGATCAATTCAACCTTGGCTTTATCAACCTCAATACCTCGCTCTGAAACAATGTGTCCAAGCACAATTCCCTCACGAACCATAAAATGGCTCTTCTCCCAACTTAGGACTAAATTCATTTCCATACATCGTTTCAGTACCTTAGTCAAGTTCTCGAGGCAGCTATCAAATGATGCACCAAAAACTGAAAAATCATCCATAAATACTTCCAAAAATTGACCAATCATATCAGAAAATATGGCCAACATACATCGTTGAAAAGTGGCTGGTGCATTACAAAGACCAAACGCATGCGTCTAAAGGCAAATGTTCCAAAGGGACAGTGAAGGTGGTCTTTTCTTGATCTGCAGGAAATACTGGGACTTGATTGTATCCTGAATATCCATCTAAGAAACAAAAGAAACTTTGTCCCGCTAGCCGTTCTAGAATTTGATCGATAAAAGGCAAAGGAAAGTGGTCTTTCCTAGTCATGGCATTCAACTTTCGATAATCTATACACACTCTCCAACTAGTTGATGTGCGAGTAGGAATTGATTCACCCTTTTCATTTTTAATCACAGTAATACCCGATTTTTTAGGTACTACTTGGATTGGACTGACCCATTGGCTATCTGAAATTGGATAAATGATACCAGCATCAAGCCATTTTACTACTTCTTTCTTAACAACATCCCTCATGTTTGGATTTAGCCTTCGTTGCATGTCTCTATGTGGTTTGGCTTCAATTTCACTATGAATGTGGTGCATGCAAACGGAAGGGTCAATTCCCTTAAGATCAGCTATTGTCCATCCAATTGCCTCTTTATGTTCTTTAAGTACATCTACCAATTTATCTTCCTGCTCAGAGGTTAGGGTAGATGCAATGATTACTGGAAGGGTGTCATTGGGTCCAAGGAATGAATATTTTAAGTCATCTGGAAGAGGTTTCAACTCTAGTTGGGGTGGTTCTTCCAAGGATGGTATTAAAGGACTTGGTTTAGTTGGAAGTGGTTCATATTTTATAGTCCATGGAGGATGGTGTCGAACTTAGGTGGTTCTAATAACATGTTTATCTCTTTGGTATACTCATCAATATCAAAGTCATCTATTCCAAAATGTGTAAGACATGTTTGTAAAGGATCCGAATCAATCAAACTTTAGAATTTCTTATCTACTACTTCCTCTATCATGTTTACTTCATTTAAATCATACACAGGTGGTCCTTGGGAAGCATTAAAAATATTTAATCTCATCTTCTTGTTTCCAAAAGATACATCCATCACACCTGTTCTATAATTTATACATGCATTAGCAGTAGCTAGAAAAGGTCGTCCAAGGATGATGGGAATTTGGTTAGAATTACCGCTAGATTCCATATCTAACACAAGAAGTTGACAGAAAATAGAATTCATCTACCTTTACTAATATATCTTCCAATATTCCACGAGGTTCTTTGACTGATCTATCTGCCAATTGTAGTGTTACTGTTGTAGGTTTTAATTCTCCAAATCTAAATAACTCATACACTGAACTGGGAGAAGGTTTACACTCGCACCCAAATCTAATAATGCTTTCTTGATTGTGAAGTTTCTATGACACATGATATAATTGGGGTACCAGATCTTTTAGTTTGGGTGGGGTTATTTGCTGAACAACTGAGCTGACTTGCTTAGTCAAATGTATCTTTTTTGGTATTTGTGACTTGGCTTTCCATTTTTGTGTGCATGGATCCTTCAAAAATTTAGCATAAGCCGGAACTTGCTTGATAGCATCGAGAAGAGGTAAGTTTATTTGGACTTGCTTAAATAACTCAAGCATCTCATTCATTTTTATATTCTTCTTATCTGAAGACAAAGGAGATTCTAAAGCACTAGGGAATGGGGCTTTAGGTGTGATTGCTTGATCATTGAATTCCTTTTCTTCTTCATTTCTTCTCTTTTCTGGTTTAACCACTTCTAATTTCTAGGATGGTTCAAGTGGGTTCAATGCTTTTCCACTTCTGAGAGTCATGACTGATTTAGCATGTTCTAGGAATTTGTCAGGACTATTGGAACCTTCAGCCATGAATTGTCCTTTTGGGTTATCGATAGGCTGACTAGGTAACTTACCCTTCTCCCTTCTACTGAATGCTGTGGCTAATTGACCTATCTGAGTTTTTAGTTTTACAATAGATTGTGTGTGGGAGTGAAGATTTGAGTATTCATTTCTACCCCTTTCAATGCTTGTAACACTTTGTCTTCGAAAGTAGGATGATTATTCGGTGGAGGTTGTGGGATGTTTGGGTATTGTGAATATGGCATGCTTCTAAAATTAGTTTCTTGATAATTAGGTCTGATCGATGAATTGGCTACAGGTTGAGGTTTCCAAGAAAAATTTAGGTGATTTCCAGCAGGATTGTAAGTATTTGCATATGGATCATTTCCTGTTCTAGGAGCTAATCGGGTTTGGGCTTGGTGGGCTTGCTCTTGAACAAGTTCAGGAAATTGGTATGCAGCTGGACCTTCACCTATAGAATGGGTTGGACTTGAACAAATTATGCAGACCTCATGTAATTGAATAGATGGGGAAGAGATGTTTCCAACTTGTAGAATTCGGTCAAGTTTATGGATAATTCATCTACCTTAGTATAGATATCTGTAGAATGACCTATTTCATATATTCCACCTCTTTTAGGTCCTATGGGAGGGTCTCGACGAGCAACTGACATGTGATGTAATGAATTCTCACTCAATGTCTCAAAGAGTTGCCAAGCTTCATGTTCATTTTTTAACATAAATGTCCCACCACGTGAAGCATCAACATTTGCCGATGCTTTTCTGATAAACCATCATAAAAGCACTGAACAGTTGCCATTTAGGTATGGCATGATGTGGACATTTTCTAATCAGTTCTTTGAATCTCTCCTATGTCTCATGGAACATTTCTCCATCTGTCTGGGAAAAACTTGTTATGGCTTTTCTAATTTGATTCGTTTTTCCTATAGGAAAATATTTCTTAAGAAATTCTCTCTGAAGATGATCCCAAGTTGAAATTATAACAGTGTCTAATGAATTTAACCAATACTTGGCTTTATCTTTTAGGGAAAAAGGGAATAACTTAAGCCTAAGTGCATCATCAGAGAAATTTTGAATCTTGACCGTTGAGCAAATTTCCAAGAATTCATCTAAGTATTTGTAGGGATCCTCATTTGTAAGTCCATAGAAAGATGGTAACATTTGGATTACACTTGACTTGATTTCGTATTGGACAGCCTCTACTGGAGGCACTTGAATGCAGGGAAGTAGGTATACCTTGAAGGAGTGAAATACTCTTTGAACTATCATGGTTGATTATTTCGTTATTAGGATCCATAATTCTGAGTCTGTTTGCTCTGATAGTTCTTTCTATCTCAGGATCTAAGGGTATAAGGTTGTGTTGCAACGATCGGCGACCAAGCATACACCCTACCAATGACTCTAAAGCAAACAATAATTAAGTTTTTTTATTATTTTATTATAATAAAAGAGAAAGAAGATTCTAAAGAAAATATCCTAAAAGATTTCTAGAACTAAGAGCAATGACTAATTTAATTAGGGTTTAATAATTTTTAGCAATCAAGTTAACACAGATTAGACTCTCTATTCTAGGTTTACCCTAGATCTAGACAGCTCCTAACTTCCAAGACCGCTTGGAGCCCTCCAAGTTAAAAATTAGCTGATTAACTAGCCAGTTGAGGATAAGGTCAGTGGGGTCCCCGTTGCTTACTAGGTAAGCGAACGGAACCAATTAAGTAACCACTTTCCTTTCCTTTTCTAGACACCAGTTAAGCAGTCAATCTCGACCCGATCCAACTCTTTTGGGTGCCTTGTCATATTGAGCTCGAGTTCCTTAGGGGCTGACGTCTAATTAATTTTAGAGTTAAAGGTTTGGGTTAATGCAAAATGAAGGATATGGTTTGTGGGCTAAGGAAGGGTGATGAAATCCCGACCTTATCTTGATTAGGGGTTTGTGCCCTTAAAGTTAATTATGAAAATGCTATGCAACAGATGTCCAGCTCTTGAAATTATCAAACAAAATTAATCTAATTATTTATTTTTTTAGATTTTTGTGATTAGGTTTTTAATTTCCTAATAAATTATGAGATGTCAATGGAAGAATTTTGAGTTTTGCAGAAAATAAATCCACCTAAGTCAATCTAAGCATAAAAATAAATAATTATTTTTTATATATTTTATTTTTATATATATATATATTCTTAAATTAATTATGTTTTATGGAAGGTGTCTTAGGGTTTTCTTTCAGGTTTTTTTAAGGTAAGTTAATTAAAAGGAAAATTTGATTAGGTTAAAATTGGATTTGTGGCAAAAAGGAAAGTAATAATTTTTTTTTTGGTTAAAAAGAAAATATGCAATTCTAACAATTAAGGAAATAAAATAAAAAGACAATAACTATTCAAAAAGTAAGAGAAAATTAATCTAATTTTTTTTATATTTTTATTTTATATTTATATTTTTTTTATATATATTTTTTAAATAACACACTTAAGTCCCCGGCAATGGCGCCAAAAATCTGATGCGTGTCGTAGCGTAACGATTAAAATACCTTAATTTCACTAATAGAATAGCGAAAGTAAGGGATCGATTCCATAGAGACTTTAGTGATTATCTTGAAGTAAATTTATAAATTTAACTAAATAGATAATTAGTAGTGCAAGATAATTAAGATATGGTCATCCCTTTTAAGAATAAATCAGTCTTAATTATTTTCCCTTAAATAGAATTTAATAACAATTTAACATGAATAGAAACTTTATTTCATATTAATTAAAAAGTTATGGCATTAAGAAGGCAACATATTATAATAAATTCCTGAACTAAACCAGAGACAAGCTGAACCGGGTTGAAGACATGAACCGGCCATGAACAGAGCTTCCATGGAATCCACAGACGGCTGCCTGCAGAAATCCCACGAACGGATTCTCCAAACCACGAACGGATTGAGCCTCCAAGAAAACACCCACGAACAGAAGACTCCAAGAAAAACGCCCACGAACAGAGGACTCCACGAACGTTTGCTCATAGGAACAGAGCTCGTCTTCTCCAAGCCACGGAACATAACAGAGCTCACGAACGGCTCTTGACGGATCTCACGGATGCAGCGCCTCCACCGATTTTGCTCTCCCCCAAACGAAGCCTCCCTGCTGCTATTTGTAAAAGCCCGGATGTGGCCTAGACATGGAGAAGCAACTATCGCCAAAACAGAGATGACGCAGAGAAGCAACGAGCGGCGCGGAGAAAATCCCGTATAAAATCAAAATTCCTTCTAGATGAATTTAATTCTTCCAATTTGATAATCTCTTATCCAATTTATTCCTTAATTGGTGAAGGAAAAGATTAGATTTAATTAGGAGAAGAATCATGCGAAATAAAGATGTTTCTGTTGAGAAGACAATGAAGTCGGCACTGGGTTTGCCGATTTTGCTTTAAAATTAGTGCTAAATCCTTTTAAAATTAATTTTGAGCTCGTTTTAAGTCCGATTCGAGTGTCATTTGCGTCGTTAAATTTCTAAAATTGAGCTCTTTAAATTGATAAGGTTTTTCCTAAAATTTTATATAAAATATTAAAATATTAAATAATAGGTATGTTGAATTATTAATTAATAGGTTTTGTGATAATTATTTATGCATTTATTAGCAACCCAAGAGGGGGTGGTGAATTGGGTTCTTAAAAATTTAACTCTTTTAAAAACTATTTGCTTTGATATGAAAGAGCTTGAGTACAAAGTATAAATAAATGCTAATCACAACTAAATGAGATAGAGAGAGATAAAGAGACAAAGCATGGTAAACACAAAGATTTTATAATGGTTTGGTGTATCCAACATCTACATCCACTCCCAAGCTTCACTTGTGTCCACACTATAATCCACTTGATTACAATCGAGTCATTTTACAAGCTCACAACTCAAAACTTATTGTTTTCCCTGGGATCACAATGAACCCAGCTGGTTTTTCGGGCTCACCAGCACATAGCCCAACCACAAGCTATCCTTAGCTTGTACCGAGGTATACTACCTCCACTAATTCAATCCCACGATTAAACTAGCAAACAATAATGAAAAATATAGTTATGAATACACAACAGCTCCTCAAATGAGCAAATAAACGATAAAGTAAACAAGGATAAGAAAAGTCTGTTTGAAGCTCTTTGAGTGAATGCTTTTCTTTTTTCTTCTTTTCCTCTTCTCCTTTGAAAAATGAATTAGGGCCTCAGCTCAGATTCTTCACAGAAATTTGCAGTTGAGAAGTTGAGGATTTTGGGGCTTTTGCTTCCTTTTTTCTAATGATGGAAATCTCCTTGATTTGAGCTTGAGAAGCTTGTGGATTTCTCTTTGAGCTTTCTGGGGTTGATGGATTTGAGCTCTGAGTCTTTCCTCTTGATTTCTCTTTCTTTTTCACTAAGTATTTTTCTTGATTTTTCTCTATATTTTTTTTTCATTTTCAAACGAACGGTTTCCCCCTTTATATATATCTCTTAATCCAAGATTAGGTGGGAAATATAGTCGTTGTGAGATGCTTGAATCTTTCTACACAAAGAAAAATAGCCATTAGAGGTTAGGTAGAAAAAAATTTACCGTTAGAGTCCGTTCTGACAAATAAAAAATCCGTTCCTGATAGGTTGGAGTCGGCTCTAACTTTTTAGGTGTCAGCTCCAAATCGGGTATCCAAAAATAGCAAATAAAAGTTGTTGAGGAGTTGGCTCCAATAAAGTTAAGTGTCGGCTCGTCGCTTTCGGGAGTCGGCTCCACAAACCAAAAGTGTCAGCTCCAGAAATGCTCATAAAAATATGCTCTCTATTCTCAGGTTAGAGTCGGCTCCAGAAACTCAGGTGTCGGCTCCCGAATTCTCAGGTGTCGGCTTCCGAATAATAGGTGTCGGCTCCAGAAACTGAAATAGAATACACTTCTCTGTATCTCAGGTTGGAGTCGGCTCTGAAACTCTGGGTGTCGACTCCAGACCATGCCAAAATTTTAGAAAACTTTTGATACGCCTTGGGGTCGGCTCCTGACAATTTGGGTGTCGACTCCAAGCTCTGAACTTTGAAAAATTCTTTTAACATTTTGATTCAAAACTTGTTTCTTTATACCTTTTGCTTGATTAAACATTTTTAATCCCTGAAACACTTATTAAATCTATCAGAAATATAGTGAATATATTCATGTCTTTTATTAATCATCAAAATCAATAATTGGGTCAATAGCATGCAAGGTTGAAGGATGGATTGCTTAATCCCGATTTTATTAAAGGTTTGGAGGAATTTATTACGTTTTCTTGTAGCCAACCGTATTGGATGGATGGTCCTCTGATTAGATATCCCTATAATTTGAAGAAGTGTCAAAACAAAGCCTATAGCGATGTTGAAACTGTGAACATTCATCTTTGTAGAGAAAGATTTGTTTCTGGATACAAAATTTGAAACTGTCATGATGAAATAAAGGGAATGATTGCTGGGACAAGCAATCAAGCGGATAATGAAATCAATCAAAATTCATATGAAGAAATGGTGATGAATGTAGCGGGTAATGAATTCAATCAAAGTTCTTTTAATGAAGAACCAAATCAAGAAGCACAACAATTTTATTACATGCTACGTGCTGCAAATCAAGAATTATATCATGGATGCAAGAACCATTTGCAGTTGTCTTTGGCTACTCGTTTGCTGAACATTAAAGCAGAGCATCACTTATCTGAAAAGGCCTTTGATGCAGTCGCTGGGTTAATAAAGGAAGTTATTCCGAGTGATAATGTTACAGCATATAGTTTTTACTCAATAAAAAAGAAGTTGCATGGGCTTGGTCTACTAGTGAATAAGATTGACTATTGTTTAAACAATTGTATGATATATTGGGGTGAAGATTCAGGATTGAAATGGTGTAAGATATGCGGACAATTAAGGTATAGAAGTAAACATGAAGGAGCTGGTTCAAGTAGAAGGAAAAGTGTTTCATATAAAAGGATGCATTACTTTCCTCTTACTCCACTACTGCGATTATACAGATCAGAAGCTAGTGCTGTAAGTATGAGATGGCATATTGAACATGAAGTTAAAGAAGGTAAAATGGGCCATCCATCTGATTCAAAAGCTTGAAGCATTTCGATGAAAATCATCTTGATTTTGCTAAAGATACTAAAAATATGAGATTAGGACTTTGTGCTGGTGGCTTCCAACCATTCGGTCAAGTAGGGCAATAGTATTCTTGTTGGCATGTGATATTGACTGTATATAATCTTTCACCATGGTAGTGCACGAAAGATTCTGCAATATTTCTGATAGTTTTGGTGCTTGGTCCTTCAAATCTGAAGGAAAAGATTGATGTTTTCTGCAACCGTTGGTAGCCAAAAATACTATGGGAAACTGGAGTTATAGCATTTGACATATCAATGAAATAAAATTTTATTATAAGAGCAGCTCTTATTTGGACAATCAGTAACTTTCCAGCATATGTAATGTTTTTTGGGTGGAGCACTACTGGGCATATGGTGTGCCCTTATTGCATGATTGATTCTGATGCATTCACATAGCAGAAGAGTGGTAAGCAGTCATGATTTGATAATCATAGAAAGTTCTTGCCTGCAAATCATCCATATAAGCGTAACTTGGATGCCTTCACAAAGAACAAAGTTGTTACAAAAGTTGCTCCACCGATTATGTCTAGCACAATTATTTTGGATACTATAGATCAATTGGGTTTGAAGTATGCATGGGATCTAAATGCTGATAGAATAAATGGGTGTATACGGAAAGAACATAGTTGGAGGAAGCGGAGTATTTTGTGGGATTTGTCGTACTGGAGTACCAATCTCATCCGGCACAACTTTGATGTGATGCACATTGAGAAGAATTTCTTTGATAACATACTTAACATAATGCTAAGCATTCCAAAAAAATAAAGGACACTGCAAAATTAAGAGAAAAACTCAATCTATACCGTAGAAAATGTGATTTAAGGAGGAATGCCGATAGGACATATCCTAAAGCATACTACAGCCTTGACAGAAATTCTCGAACAGTGTTTTATCAATGGGTTAAAGGGTTAAAATTTTTAGATGGATATGCCTCAAACATTGGTAGATGTGTCGACATGTATAAGCTCAAGTTGTTCGGCATTAAGAGTCATGACTGTCATGTCTTTATGCAGCAATTATTACCCGTAGCTTTCCGTGAGTTACTTCCTATCCACGTATGGAAGGCACTAACAGAGCTTAGCTTATTCTTCAAGGAGTTAACTACCAGAGTTAGCCTATTATATTATGCAAATTTGAGCAAATATTTCATCCCAAATTTTTTGACTCTATGGAACACCTATCGGTTCACTTACCATACGAAGCAAGAAGTATAGCTGGTTATGTGCAGTATCGTTGGATGTATCCTTTTGAGAAGTAAGTATATAAACAATTGTACGATATATTATTGTTTCAAATAAATTTACCTTACAAGCGAGTTATTTGATTGCTTTACGTAATTTGACATATGGGTATCTTAAGAAGTTAAAAAATAATGCGCGCAACAAGGCAAGGGTTGAAGGTTCAATATGCAATGCATACTTGGTTGAGAAAGTTTCAACTGTTGCCTTGCATTATTTCGAGGATCAAGTCCATACGATGAAACGAAATGTGGGCCGTAACAGTGATAGATGTGTGGATGAACGAGAAGGTATTGATGGTAGAATTTCAATTTTTAAATGTGTCGGCCGACCATTTGGAAAATGGAAGAGAAGGGATTTGAGCGATATCGAGTACATTGCAGCCCATAATTACATTTTATTGAACTGTCGAGAAGTTGATCCATATATCGAGTATGTATATACTCAGTCTTCTAACATTAAACTACTATTTGTGTAATCAACAATAGTAAACAAATTATTTGCTGACAATAGCTTTAAATTTTTATCTGTATAGGATATACTGTGCTAGCCAACGATAGATGTATCCCAACATCAGTGAACTTGCCATCAGACAGAAGTTAGAAACGAAGTTTACAAATTGGTTTAATGAATTTGTGAGTGTTATGACTCATTAAATTTGGTTAATGCCATCTATTTCATGATTTGATTATGAATTCCTTATTCATTTATAGGTTAATGGTCCATGGTCTACTGTTGACAATATTTTCATTAGTTATCTAGCACAATGGCCATTGAGGACTGTTAATACCTACAATGGCTATTTTGTGAATGACTATAAGTTTCAGATTGAAGGATTAGGTTCTTCAAGATGCATGCAAAATTGGAGCATGTGTGTCAATGGAGAAAGCATTAGAGCAAATATGTGGTCGAAGTTGAATATCCTGGTTGGCTAATGAAATGTACTGTCTTGTTTCATTGCCAATGGTTTGATTCAATAGTAAGTGTGGGGACCAAAGTTCACAATAAATATAATTTGGTTGAAGTGAACCATAAACAAAGATTGCAGAAATATGAACCATTTGTTACAGCATCACAAGCTTAGCAAGTGTATTACTACGGATATCCAAGCTTGCTCAATGACAAGTGAGACTGATAGGCTATTTTAAAAATCATGGCATGATCGATCATCGTGCTTGCTGAAAACTCTTCAACTTAATCACCTGATTCTTCTGCATTTCAAGAGGATGAGATGGAAATATATACAATTGAGGATGACACATCTGCTCCTGAAACATCACTTAGAGACCCGATCGGTGATATCCAAGAAATTGAGGATGTTAATGCTCCATTGGACGATGATGAAGATGAATTTCAATCACATTCGGATTCAACATCGGATGTTGAATCAATTATTGATGACACAAATGAAACTAACTCTGCATAGAGGTTGACAATTGTAAGATGAATTTAGCTACGCTTTATTTTACACATACATTCATTATCCATAATTAGGTTACATGAATCTCTATTATTTTCAGTATGAAGGGCCGAGGGAGATCCATTGCTAATAGATGGGGTGGACAACGCTACAGTGTTGACCCATCCGATCCATCGACCTCATCAATCGGACAGCTTAGATCTGCACCCCCTACATAGCCTTCATTATCTCCACAGGGGATGTCACCTCAGCTCAGTTCATCTCATGATGCTGCTTCTTCACCAACACAAATGGTGAAGAGTTCTTCATCTTCAGACCACAGTGTACTTGTACTGAATCCATATGGGCTGTAAGTACATAATTTTTTTTATAGTTATATAAATTTTAATACTAATTATTTATAAACATACATTGTTTATCCTTTCTGTTTTGGTAGTAGTTTTATTGACAAGCATACAACGTCGAGCCAGATCAATGCTATATTTTAGAGGCATGCTGATTCGACTGGCATCATGTGTCTCTGGGCATAAGGGACTTCTATTTTCTGAATTTCAGGTAAACTATCTATTTTTAACCTTAAATCAGTCATATAAAATTTCTTAACTCTATTTTATGTATGCAACTAACCTTTATTTTAATGCAGAAGAAGTTTACGTAGGATCCTGCCATCCATGACACCATTAGGTCAGCATGGAATGCTCTAGCTGCACGACGATACTCCGACATGCTTCATCGTTGGAGGAGGTTTGGTCAGCGTTCGGCTTGTGCATGTGTCGAAGGGTATATGGCATGAGTGGTAGCAGTTGTGGCAGTCAAGGCCTGATGCAGGAGATTCGCCTTAGCTAGAACGAACCAACATTATAAGAAGGGCAGTCTAGGCATGGTCTCTCCTGCCACACCTCGGGTTCCATTTCCATTCAGGAGCATCGACGTTGTTTGTTAAGAAAATATAATTAACTGAGTTACTAGTAATTTCATTTACGACCGTAGAGTGTATGGTATGGGCATCAAAGCTTCCAGATACTTTTCTGTTTTGGGCTCCTGTTTGCATTGTATCGGATCTGGTGATATTCCTACCAAACATATCAATGAGATAAGGAGGATTATTACGGATCAAGTTCAGCAAGAGTTCGATGAGCATACCACCGAGCTTCGACAACAGCTTGCGGACCTTAAAGCCCAGCTGGCCCTGGACAAACAAACCATGCACGAGATGTAGGAGTCGGTTCGGATGATGTCCTAGAAATCCCAATCTTTCGTCTCCGATACATCACTGCCTCCCCCACATGATCGAGTGCCGGGTTTCTTGATGTTATTTTTATTTTTCTGTTATGTATACATATTTAGTATGTATGTTTGATATTGATATATTATGATGAGATTTATCTTTTTTAATAAAATTAATGAAAAACTTTCTAACTTGTTTTTATTAATTTTATGTCTATTTATAATATTAGGGTATGTATGTCTTTTTTATTTTTATGTCTATTTTATTAATTTTATGTACAAGCAGGTTTAAATGTTAATTTTAAGCACAAATATTAAAAAAAAATTTAATATTGCGATACAAATATGGCGTCACTAAAAGTTAGCGACGTATTTAGAGATATTTAGAGACAATATTTTTGTCACTAAATAGCTAAGTTAGCTACACTTATTTTGCATCGCTATTTAGTAATACAAAAAATGCATCGCAATTTAGCGACGCCTAGTTATACATTGCTATTTAGCGACGCCTAAATATGCGTCGCTAAATAGCGACGCATATTTTGGGCATCGCAATTTAGTGACACCATAGAGATCAACAATAGCTTACTGACCAATAGTTTAGCAACAAAAATATTTAGTCGTAATTGCATCGCTAAGCCAATTTAGCGACACATAATCCTATTTAGCGACGCATTTTTTGCGTCGCTAAAAATATAATTTCTTATAGTGGTTCAAGATTATATTATGTAAGGTCATGCTCATCATAACATATAGCATAGATAAAAAATGGACTATAAATATATAAACATGCCTTCGTATAATATGTTAACTATAGCCAAATAATTCTAAATAAATAGTAGACGATATCATCAATTATGCCATTGCTGCAGGTATATTACAACATATATGGCTCATAGTTAAACATACTATCATACTTATCATCTTACAATGTTCCCATTCTATCAAATTACTAACAACCATTTCACAATGTGTATTTGAGTAGTTACTAGAGTAGTTGTAGTCATGCATCGACTTATAACGGGCAACTAGACCTACCTATAAAATAGTCAGAATAATTAGGCCTTTCCTTAAGATAGTTAGAACAATCTGGCCTATCCCTAAGATAACGAGAATAACCAGACATGCTGCAAAAATAGGCAATAGCCAAGCTTATCTTTAAGACAGCCAAAATAATCAGACCTGTCCTAGGAACAGATGAAATAAGCAGAACTGTACCTCTGACATAGCTAAAATAACCAAACCTACTTTTGAGAAAACCAAAATAACTAGGCCTACCTTCGGAACATCAAAATAATTAACCAGATATGCCCTTAATATTAGAATAACGAAGCTTCTTTTAGATATTAGCCTAAATAACCAACCTGTCTCTAAGACAACAAGAGTAATCAGTGTTGACTTTTGACCGTTTGAAAAAGAAAAAAAAAAAGGAAAGCGATGAAGACCCATGCGAGCATTTAAAGCTCGCGTGGAGTCTCGCCAGCCAGCGAGCGTTTGGAACGCTCGGCAAGCGTGATTTTCGGAAACGCTTGACCAAATGCTCGGACGTTTCATCTTTTCCTCCGTTTCAAGAGATAACATGACCTAACGGCTTAAAATATTTTATGTATATATATATATATAGATAGTCTAAAAAAATTTAAGATAAAAAAAAAATTTAATCCTAAAAGATTTATTCATTTTGTTGAAAATTCTGTTGCTGCAAATCCTTGGAATTATCCTTGGAGTTGGGTGGGAGTTTGTCTGTTGCTCTGCAAGTACTGTTTGGAGTTGGGAGTTAGTCTCAACCTGTTTGTTTGAACCTGATGAAAGCTATTAGCGGTAAAAAGTGTATTTAACTATTTTATTGTTATATTTTATTTGAGCATCTGAAGAGTTATTGGGTTTGCATCTCCACCCGATCGTGCTCGCGGTAGGAGGATCGGATCGAACCGGATCGTTGTATCTTGGGGACAAATCGCCAACAACCCGTACGAGGGGGCAAAAACTTGTCATTAGGGCAGTGTCTAACATGCCTAGACCAGTTTGATTCTTTTTAACTTTAGTTTATATTTTGAATTAAAATTTTAGATTAATTTTCTAGCATTTTCTAGAAAAGATTTTTCAAAAATCAAAACAATTTTTCTAACAGAATTAAAATTTTAGATTAATTTTCTAGCATTTTCTAGAAAGATTTTTCAAAAATCAAAACAATTTTCTAACAGCTAAGGACAAGTTTTTCCTATCATTAGAAATTGCTAGATTTTATTATAAGTAATTTCATTTAAAAAAAAGAGTTTTGAATTTAAAATTTAAAATTCAAAATTCAAATTTGAAATTCAAATTTGAAATTCAAATTTTGAAAAAAAAAATTTAGAAACTCAAATTCAAAATTGACTTATTTGAGTTAATTTTTGCTTAGTGGTTTAATTATTATTGCAAGTAGTTTCTAGATTTAATTCTTTTGAATTTAAATTTAAAATCTAGAAATATCTGAAAAAAATCACTAATTTAAAAAAATTCAAATTATAAAGCTAAATCTTTAATTTTTTAGTTGTGCAGAACGCATTAAGCAACAAATTTACTTAAAATGGGTTCTGATGATCTTAGTGCAATTAAACCTGAAAAATTCAATGGATTATTCTTTAGGAGGTGGCAAAGTCAAATACTGGCTTACCACTTTAGGTTTATTTTCTGCCATAGAATTATCAAATCCCAAATCTAACACTCAACAAGGTTCTTCTAGTATAGTTGATACCTCATCTTCATTAAAAACACCCCAAGAAATAGATTTTCATTGTAGACATAGAATTTTAAGTGCCATATCTGATAATCTTTATGATGTCTACCTTCTTACTAAAACTGCTAAGGAACTATGGGATGCTCTTGAGGCCGAATATGGGATGGTTGATGCTGGTCTAGATAGATTCACTATCTCAAAATTTAAAAAGTATATAATGGTAGATTCCAAACCCATTAGTATTCAAATTCATGAATTTCAAGATTTTCTTAGAAAGTCAGAGTTGACTGGTTGTAGTTTTTCTGAAAACTATAAGGTCCAAGCCTTAGTAGATGCCCTTCCACCATCTTGGTCATCCTTGGCTCGAGAGCTAAGTCATAAGCAAGGTAGCTTGACCCTAACAGAAGTGATTAACTCTATTAGGATTGAAGAAGAACACTGGCTTAAGCTCAATCAAAATCAAAAGACCGACCTTGGACCTAAAATCCATCTGGCTGAGTCAAATCCAACTCCAAATCAATTCAAACCTAAGGGAAAGAATTTTAAGAAAAGAAATTCCAATCTAGATCCAACCAATCATACAAACATCCTCAAAACTGATCAAATCAGAACCAACCAAATCAGAAGTCAAAAAATTATAAAGGCACGTTCTGCTTTGTATGCGGAAGGACAAATCATGTGGCGAAGGACTGCTACCACCGAAAGACTGAACCATTGAGGAAATCATCTAAATCACAAGTTAACGTGGTTGAGAGTGGTGCCGAGCCTTTTTTCAAGTCGATAAATTCAAAATTCTTAATTAACTCAACCCAATCTTCTTGTGATTGGTGGCTTGATTCAGGAGCTAATGTTCATGTTTGTTTTGATCGCTCCTGGTTCTCCATCTTTTAGGAATCAAGTGGAGGAGGTGTGACACTTGGGAATAACTCTTCAGCACAAGTGCTTGGGAAAGGTCAAGTGGATCTAAAGATGACATCTGGAAAAATCCTGGTCCTTCAAGAAGTGTTGTTAGTTCCTAGTATTAGAAGAAATCTGATTAGTGGATCTCTCCTTATATCTAGAGGATATAAAATTGTTCTAGAGTCAAATAAAGTTGTAATTACTCGTAATAATCAGTTTGTTGGTAAAGGCTTTGTATGTGAATGTCTTTTTAAATTAAATGTATCCTCTAAGTTATCTAATAAAAGTCCTCTTCTTTTTAATGTTGAATCTTCAAATGTTTGGCATAGTAGACTTGGTCATGTGAATTTTGATCATATTCATTACATGACAAATCTTAATCTAATTCCTAAAGTTTATATTGATGGAAAGTTTAAATGTGAGATTTGTATTCAAGCTAAGATGCCTAGAAAACCTTTTAAATCAGTAAATAGGAGTTCAACACTTCTTGAATTAGTTCATAGCGATGTATGTGACTCTACTAAATTTCCTACATGGGGAGGAAGTTGTTACTTTGTAACATTTATTGATGACTTCTCTCGATATTGTTACATATATTTGATAAAATCTAAGGATGAAGTATTAGATAAGTTTAAGATTTATAAAGTAGAGAAACCCAAACTGAGAAAAAGCTTAAGAAATTTAGGTCAGATCACGGTGGTGAATATACCTCAAATGAAATGACTCTATTTTGTCAAGAATATGGGATTATTCATGAAGTTACACCACCATACTCTCCTCAGTCCAATGGTGTAGCTGAATAGAAAAATTGTACATTAATGGATATGGTTAACTCAATGTTAATAAGTTCAGGTGTACCCAAGAACTTGTGGGGGGAAGCTCTTTTAGCTGTATATCATATTTTAAATAGGATACCCTTTAAGGATAGTCCTAAAACACCTTTTGAGCTTTGAAAAGGTAGAACACCAAAGCTAGATTATCTTAAAGTGTGGGGATGCTTAGCTAAGGTAGGAATACCTGAACCTAAGAGAAGAAAAATAGGACCTAAAACCGTAGATGCTATCTTTATAGGTTATTCCTTAGATAGCAGTACAAATAGGTTCCTAGTGATAAATTCTGATATAACTGGCATTTCAAATAATACTCTTAACGAATCAAGAGATGCTACTTATTTTGAAAATATTTTTCCTTTCAAGAACCAAGTACCAAATCAACTTTCTTCTAATCCTTTCTTGGTTCATGATTCTTTTAAAGCTGGGTCCTCTAACGAGTCAAAGAAAAGGAAAAGATCTAATCTTGAAGGTGGACCTTCTAAACTTAGGAAAAGTTCAAAGATAAGGAAAGAAAAATACCTTGGTGAAGGTTTCTTTACTTTCCTAGTCGAAGGTGAACCTTCTTCTTTTTCAGAGGCGATGACTTCTCCTGATGCTCGTTTTTGGAAGGAAGCTATTTTTTTCTGAATTTAATTCAATCTTACAAAATGAAACTTGGATCTTATCTAATTTACCCCTGGAAGCAAACCTTTAGGGTGTAAGTGGGTATTTAAGAAGAAATTTAGACCTGATGGTTCAATAGAAAAGTATAAGGCTAGATTAGTAGCCAAAGGGTATAACCAAAAGAAAGGGTTAGATTTCTTTAATACATATTCTCCTGTAGCTAGAATAACAACCCTTAGATCACTTCTTGCTATTGCTTCCATTCATAAGTTAATCATTCATCAAATGGATGTGAAGACTGCATTCCTAAATGGAGATCTTGAGGAGGAGATCTATATGGAACAGCCTGAAGGTTTTGTTATAAAGGGACAAGAAGACAAGGTTTGTAAACTTATCAAGTCCCTTTTATAGTCTTAAACAGGCTCCTAAACAATGGCATAAGAAATTTGATCAAATTATTCTATCTTGTTGCTTAGATGTAGAAACCCAAGAGGGGGGTGAATTGGGTATTTAAAAATTAATTACAAGTGCAGATATGTGCTTAATCACTAATTAAGAAATTAGTTCGCAGTGGTGTAGTGTAGTGCACGAAGCAAAATTACACATAATATGCAATCACAAACTCAATAGGGTTTATAGTGGTTCGGTGCCAAACTCGGCTCCTACATCCACTCCCCAAAAACCCTTTCGGAATTTCACTAATCGTATCACAACGATTACAACCCCTAGCCTTCCCGGCTAGTCCTGTTATTTAACGGCACAAGGCAGCCAATCCCCTAGCCTTCCCGGCTAGTCTTCTTATTTAACGGCACAAGGAAGCCAAACCCCTAGCCTTCCCGGCTAGTCCTCTTGTTTCACAGCACAAGGCAGTCAAACGAAATCTAGGGTTATCTCTAACCCTATTACAAGAAATATCAGAGAATATAACAAATAGCTCCTAACTTGAGCAAATATTCAAAGAAGAACTTTACAAATTTTGAAGCAAGTCTTCAGCAATGGATGGATCTTCGAGGTAGCTGAAGCTTAGAAATGTTTCACTGGATCTAGAAGACTAGACCAAGGATTAAGATTTGCAACTTCACAGCACAAGATCTTGCTCTCTAACACTCCGGTAAATATGCAATGAACACTCTCTTTTTGATTTCTTTCTTTCCCTTTTTCTTTTTAAGATTTTTACAGATTTGTCAACAAAAATCATCAAGATATCGTCAAGAAGTTATCACATCTATTTAAACCAAAACAAAAATAATGCCCGTTAGACACATTGGTAAATAAAGGAAATTAAAAACGGAAGAAATATAACCGTTTGAATTTATTTCCCTAAACATTGATTGCATTTAATCCTTTGGCAAAAAAGATCTCTGTCAAACACCAAAAGAAAATGTTAGTAACCATGAAAACGGAAATATAATTAAAAAGAGAGAGAGCATTTAATATTTGAGAGAGGTGGTTGGCTGAAATAATTTCCAACAACTCCTCTAGAAGTCGTGCAGCCATGGAAGAAAGGGGAAAAGATCTAAAGCTAGCTAAACATCCCAAGCTAGCTAGCTAGCAAGGCTCCACGGCAAGAAATCAGCCTCAATCCAAAATAAAGTAGCTAGCTAATGAGCTAGCTCAATTTAAATTCCACACGGCTGAAAAAGGAAACCAGGAAAAATAGTTAACTCCCATTCAAGGTTTCATGCTTTAATGCCAAGGAGTTAGCTATTTAGCTAACTCAAATGAGAATTCATGTGGCAAGGAGAATAAAGTGGTTAACTCCCCAGTTAGCTTGTTTGCAAGTGTGCACGGCTTGGAGAAAAAAATCTGCCATAAAAAAATAAAGCAGTTAGTTTGAAAGGTAGCTAAGATACAAACTAGTTAGCTCTTTAGCTAACTAGCCACATAGACAAGCATCCCACGTTTTCATGAACAGAGAGAGTTTGAAATTTAGCTAGCTCTTTAGTTAGCTATTTAAAAAGTGCATGAGGCCAGGTTAAAAGTAGTTAGCTCTACAGCTAACTCAATTCAAAAACATTCATGCGGCTGAAGAGGGAATGAATAAAGTAGTTAACTTCCCAGTTAGCTAGATAAAAAGTTAACTCTACCATGTAAAAAAATAGTTAGCTTATTAGCTAACTCAATTCAAAATCATGCGCCTAGGAGAAAGCTTAAAATGATAAAGAAGTTAGCTTGTGAGCTAACTCTATTCCAATTTTCATGCAACGGCCAAGGGAGAAAAAAAAAATGCCCCAAAGGAGTTAGCTTTTCAGCTAACTCTTTTGCAAAAACGTTTGGCCAAGAGTATCGAAAGAACAAAATAGTTAGCTTGATAGCTAACTCAATTAAAGTTTTCATGAAAAATGCTCAAGGGGAAGCTAGCTCCCCAGCTAGCTATATTTAAACATCATTCGGCCAACAAAAAAAATCTGCAAGAAAAAAGTTAGCTCTTGAGGCCAGCTAGCTATCTAAGGGAGGAAAGAAGTTAGCTCCCAAGCTAACTTGACCTAAGCATGGTTCGGCTAGGCTTATTGTGAGAAGAAAATAAGTTAGCTAGCAAGTGGAGGAAGCTAGCTAAGGAGGGAAATAAGCTAGCTCTCATAGCCAAGCAAAAATCCAAGCAATAAAGAATTAATTAGCTATATTCTAGACAAGAGAAAATAAGCTTCTATGCAACGAATAAAATTTTGCTTGATAAGGCTTACCTGTATGACATTTGTACATCCCTGCAATAATATTAATTTCCCTAATAAACATAGTCTTAATTATTTTGTAATCATCAAAATCAATGTAGGGGCCAACAATCTTCCCCTTTTTGATGATGAAAAACATACAAAATCATTAAGCGTGCAAAAAAAAAAATGTAAATACAAAAATTATGTAATCTCCCCCTGAACATATTAATCTTCCCTGAATATATGGAATGCATAACTTTCTCCATAATTTCATTTATGCATTATTCTTCTCCCCCTTTTTGTCATTGATCAAAAAGACGCTTTGAGGAATATGCAATAATCCAACGCATAATTCATGAAGAAAAGATGCATACAATACTCATATTAAGTCAAACATATATTGTCAAGTCAAGCATAAGATAAATATTACAAACCATTGTTCTAAACATTCATCACTTATAAGATAAATATTACAAGCATTACACAAACATAGAACAAACATAAAGTCATTCATCATCAACTGAAGAGATAACTTTCGGTTGCTTAGAGGATCCGTTCGGTCTGGGCGATCCAGGGACATCATCTGATGGTTGTGGAGGAGGCGTCCAAAGATGTGGATGAGAGAACGATGCACCAGGAGCTGAGGTAGCAATGAGGCCAATGTAGGTTTCCACGAGACTGCTAAGCTTCATGATTGATTCAGGTGATCAAAAGCATTCGATGCATCCTTAGTTTGGCTTTCATTAGATCTCATTTGATAAGTCACCCACTCAGCTTTAGTTTCAAAGTTTTCAAGCTTGGATTTCATTAGGTCAACTTCTTTCAAGATACGATCCACTGAAGATTCATTTTAGTGGAACACTCGGCCTTTGAGCAAACTAACATCATGGACAAGTTGCTTTTGAGTCATGATTAATTCGGAAAGAGTTTCAAAAACTGAGGAGATATGGGGTACCATAGTGAAGTCATTAACAGATGAATTACTATCACTGGTACTCCGATTAGATACAGCAATGGAAAGTTCACAGATAATCCGCTGAATTTGATCTTCACTGATTAGCACAGTAGGAAGAGTATGAGTTGGGTTGTTATATCGATTTGAAGATTCGGGAATATTAGGATGTTCATTTAAAAATGGATTTGGTTCAGTCATTCCAGCTAAGAATGGATTGGGTTGATGATAATCTAAATTAAAGAAGTTTGAGGAGAACAAGCAGGTGGAGGTGGATCTGAAGGTACTAGATTTATTGGTTGAAGAGCAGGTTTATCACCAGTTCTAGACCTAACTTTAGTCCAAATACCATTTCATTTAGCATAATCCATACGATGGAGGGAATGAGCATTAAATATAGTATGACGTAATGCTACATTCGTTTCTCCTTTGAGTTTTACATGGTGAAATTCAAACACATAGGTGAGAAACATCCCGTATGGTAATGCGGCTTTAGATCTACCTACAGCTTCTTTCATTATTATCATCATTAATTCAGGAAAGTTTAAAGAGTTTCTTCTAATATATCAAACATTATACCTATATCTCTATCAGTTACAGCATTAAACGATTCGCACGAGGAGCAAAAATCTTTGCAATGATGCTATGTAGCAATCTATTTTCAATAGATAACATGTTTGCATCAAGATTAACTATATTAGCATCATCATCCTCTAAGCCTAAAATCGTTGCAATTTTATAGCTTCTTTCACTTGGGAAGTTTACTAGAACACCATTTGACGGAATACCTAAGGCGGAACCTAGCATATCACAATCAAATTAGATTTTAACATTTTTGACAATGAGGTTATGGTTCCATCACCAAAGTTTATATTTTCATAAAACTCATATATTAGATTTGGAAAGATAGGCTTTTTAGTGGATAAAAGATTTAACCAACCTTGAGATGCAAGTAGATTTCCTATCTTAAACTCTTTTTGTTCTAGGAAATTAAAATCTACTAACCTTCCATTTGCTATTGATCTAGTGGTAATGGATGGAAAGATACATCTTGAAGAAGAAGAAGAAGGCTTCTTAGGAAGATCGGAGGCCTCCTCTCTTGAATGAGTCGATTTCTTCTTTGGAGCCATTCCCTTTCTTCTAGATATGGAAGGATTTGAAGCTTGATGGAGAAGAAGAAGATTGAAGAGAGACAGTTTGGAGAATGTTTGGAGAAGGCATGGAGAAGAAGAGTTTTCTTGATGAAACGTGTGAAGAGAAGATGTAAAGGCTTTTATATGAAGATATAAAGTGGTTAACTGATCAGGTGGTGGTTGGTTGCCTGGTCAGTTAACTACTTTAAATAAGACAAGAATAATGTAGGTGGTTAAAGGGAGATGGGGTGGCTTTCATGAAAGGAAGATGGGCAAAATCAGTTAACTGGTCAGCTAACTGACACACTAAAAGACGAAAGCAATAAATCAATTTAAAGATATTTCATGAATAGATTTGATTTAGATTAAGATTAGTCAAGCAACACATGCCAACCATGATATTTAATAATAAGGTCAAGTACAAAGCATAATTAATTAAATAGATGGATCAATCATTCCAAGTTCTCTTCTAATTTCATAAAATTTTGATTCTTCTAATGGTTTAGTAAAAATATCTGCGAGTTGTTTTTCAGTACATAAAATTCAATACAATGTCACCATTATTAACATGATCCCTAATGAAATGATGTCTAATTTCTATATGTTTAGTTCTAGAATGTTGAATGGGATTTTAGTTAAATTAATTGCACTAGTGTTATCACATTTTATTGGTATGCCTTTTGTTTGATACCATAATCCTCTAGCTGCTGCTTAATCCATAAAATTTGAGCACAGCAACTTCCAGCTGCAATGTATTCGGCCTCGGCCGTAGACAATGCTACTGAAGTTTGCTTTTTGCTAAACCATGAGATTAAGTTAACACCTAGGAATTGGCAAGTTCCACTAGTTGATTTTCTGTCTAATTTACATCCAGCAAAGTCTGAATCAGTGTATCCTATTAAGTCAATGCTAGATTGTCTGTCATACCAAAGTCCTAAATTTTTAGTTCCATTTAAATATTTAAATATTCTTTTAACAGCAAGCAAGTGTGATTCTTTAGGATTAGCTTGATATCTGGCACACATGCAAACACTAAACAGGATATCAGGTCTACTAGCAGTTAAGTATAATAAAGATCCTATCATGCCTCTATAAAGTTTTAAATCAACAGATTTTTCAGAATTATAAGATTCAAGTCTACAAGATGAGCTCATAGGGGTACCGATACTCTTAGATGTCTCCATGCCAAACTTTTTGATCATCTCCTTGATATACTTGGATTGGCTTATGAAGATCCCGTCTTTGCTTTGTTTGATTTGAAGTCCGAGAAAATAATTCAGTTCTCCCATCATACTCATCTCGAACTCTCCCTGCATAAGCTTAGCAAAGTCTTTGCATAAAGAATCATTAGTGGCACCAAAAATGATATCATCTACATAGATTTGAATAATTAAAATATCATTATTTTGTCTTTTAATAAATAAGTTGTATCTACATTTCCTCGAATGAAGTATTACTAATCAAGAATTTGCTTAATCTTTCATACCAAGCCCGGGGTGCTTGCTTCAAACCATACAAAGCTTTGTTTAATTTAAATACGTGGTTTGGAAACAAGTGATTTTCAAAGCCGGGTGGCTGTTCCACAAAAACTTGTTCAGCAATATATCCATTTAGAAAGCGCTTTTAACATCCATTTGATATAATTTAAAATTCATAAAGCAAGCAACAGCAAGAAGTAATCTGATAGCTTCTAATCTAGCAACAGGGGCATAAGTTTCATCAAAATCAATTCCTTCTTCTTGATTATAACCCTTAGCTACTAGTCTTGCTTTATTTCTAATTATGTTACCATGTTCATCCAATTTATTTCTAAAAACCCATTTAGTTCCAATAATTTGATGATCATGAGGTCTTTCAATAAGAGTCCAAACATTATTTCTTTCAAATTGATTAAGTTCCTCATGCATTGCATTTATCCAATCAATATCATTTTTAGCTTCATCATAACATTTAGGTTCAATTTTAGAAACAAATGCTAAGTTATTATAAGTATCTCTAAATGACGATCTTGTCCTAATTCCTTGAGATAATTCACCAATAATTTGATCTTTAGGGTGACTGTGAACATACCTCCATCCTCTTTCTAAATCATCATTACCTTGTGAGGCTTCAGGTGGATTAGCATTGCTTTCTTCATTTACCTCTTGTGTATCTGAATCCTCCTTGTCCTTCAAGGTGATATCTTTGAGTTGATCTTCAATTCATCTGCATCATTTATACCTTTTCTCTTCCTTAATGGAAGATCATTAGATTCATCAAAGATAACATGAATAGATTCTTCAACTACTAAAGTCTTTTTGTTAAAAACTCTAAAAGCTCTACTATGTAAAGAATAACCGAGAAAAATTCCTTCATCAGATTTAGCATCAAATTTATCAAGGTTTATTTTTCCATTATTTAAAACAAAGCGGCATCCAAAAACATGAAAATAACCGATATTAGGTTTTCTTCCTTTCCAAAGTTCATACGGAGTCTTTTTCAAAACAGGTCTGATTAATGCACGATTTAAAACATAACATGCAGTGTTAATAGCTTCAGCCCAAAAATATTTTGGGAGATTGCTTTCACACAACATGGTACGAGCCATTTCTTCTAAAGTTCTGTTCTTTCTTTCTACTACTCCATTTTGTTGAGGTGTTCTGGGTGCAGAAAAATTATGTTCAATTCCATTTTCATTACAAAAATTTTCAAAATATTGATTTTCAAATTCTTTTCCATGATCACTTCGTATCGATAAAACAGAAGAATTCTTTTCATTTGTAATTCTTTTAAATAATTTTTGAAATGAAATGAAATGCTTCATCTTTACTAGCTAAGAATAAAACCCATGTAAAACGAGAGAAATCATCAATCACGACAAAACCATATCTTTTTCCTCCTAGACTAGTTGTTCTTGTAGGACCGAATAAATCCATATGCAAGAGTTCCAAAGGTCTAGTGGTTGAAATCATTTTTCGATTTAAAAGATACTCGGGTTTGTTTTCCAAATTGACAAGCATCACAGATTTTATCTTTTTCAAAAGTAAGTTTTGGCAAACCATTTACTAAATCCTTTTTGATTAATTTAGATAACAAATCCATGCTTGCATGAGCTAACCTACGATGCCATAACCAACTATTATCAGTTTTATTATTCATAGCAACTAGGCAATCAACATTTCATCATTCAAATCATTTAAATCAACAATGTATACATTACCATGCCTATGACCAATAAATTTCATATTTTCATTTGTAGGATTTTTAACAATGCATAAAGATGATTCAAATGTAACTTTAAATCCTTTGTCACATAATTGACTAATGCTTAGTAAATTATGTTTTAATCCTTTCACAAGTAAGACATTATCAATAAAAGCATGAGGTGTGATACCTATTTTTCCAATGCCAATAATTTTTCCTTGGCCATTATCACCAAAAGTAACAACACCTCCATCTTTTGCCTCCAAAGTGATGAATTGAGATTCATCACCCGTCATGTGTCTTGAGCACCCGCTATCCAAGTACCATTGTCTTTTAGTTGCTCGGGTGCAAGACACACCTGCATACACAATTTTAAGTTTTGCTCTTAGGTACCCAAGCTTTCTTGGGTCCTTTGGGTTAGTTAAAATAGTTCCTTTTGGAACCCATATTTGTTTAACTTTGTGTGTTGACAAGTATATGCTTTGTGTCCTAATTTACCACATTTAAAGCATGTAATTTTAGTTGAATCATCAGCATGCACATAAATATTTTTCAAAAATTTTTGTCTTTCAATAGGATTATATCCAAGACCAGCTCTATTGTAAACAGCCCTTTGACTATTTAATATCATTTCTAAGCTTTTCTGAACTCAAAGTAAATTTATCAATAATTGGTCTTAATTTACTCACTTCATTTTTCAAATCTTGGTTTTCCATTCATTGTTATTTGAAATTCTTTCTTTTTCAAGAATAAGTTCTTTAATTTCATTTTTCAAATCTTTGTTCTTTGAACTTAATTTGCAAAATCATCTACAAGTTCATAGAATGCACCATGCAATTCATCGAAAGTAAAGTCATCTAGAAACTAGGACTTACCTCATTATCATCAGCCATGAAACATACATTGGCAACTTCAGTCTTTTCTTCATCTTCTGAACTTGTTGCTTCACTGTCACTCCATGTAGCCAACATAGCTTTCTTCTTTATTTTCTTAAATCCTTTCTTCAATTGTGGACATTCCGGTTTGATATGTCCAGGCTTCTTGCACTCATAACATATAGGAGGTTCACTTCTTTCCTTTTCTTTGCTATGATCTCCTTTGGTAAATATTTTTCTTTTTCCAAATTTCTTTTCCTCATAAATTTCTTGAATTTTCTGAGATAAGTGCCATTTCATCATCTTTTTCACTATCACTGGTTTTTCCTCACTTTCCTCATCTTGAGTACTTTTCAATGCCATAGTCCTTTTCTTCTTTGATTCATCTTCATCAATTGTGTTGTCGTTGTTGGAGTTCATGAGTCATCAAAGAACCGACCAATTCTTCAAGTGATAAATTGAGGTCTTTTGCTTCTTGTATAGCAGTCACTTTTGCTTCCCATGATCTAGGTAAAGATCTTAAAATTTTTCTAACAAGATCACTGTTAGCATAAGATTTTCCAAACTTTTCAAACCATTAATGATATCAGTAAATCTAGTAAACATATCAGTGATATTTTCAGCTGAATCCATCTTAAATAATTCATACTTATGAACAAGCATATTAATTTTGGATTCCTTGACTTGATTAGTACCCTCATGGGTGACTTCAAGTCTATCCCAAATCTCTTTAGCAGACATGCAAGTAGATATACGGTTAAACTCATTTGCATCAAGAGAACAATAAAGAACATTCATAGCTTTTGCATTTAATTGAGCTAATTTCTTATCTTGCTCATCCCATTCTGATTCAGGCTTTGCAATATCAATATTATCAATCTTAACAGTGGGTGTGTGTGGTCCATTAATTATGATTCCCCATAAATCATAATCAAGTGCTTGAATGAAGATTTTCATTCGTGCTTTCCAATATGTGTAATTTGTTCCATTGAACAAAGGTGGTCTATTAGTTGATTGTCCTTCGGTCAACATAGATCCCATTTGGATTACTACTGATCTTTAGCTCCAAGCTTTTCAAAGCTATAGAAATCAAGAGCACGCTGCTCTGATACCACTTGTTGCCCAGATGTAGCAACCCAAGAGGGGGGTGAATTGGGTATTTAAAAATTAATTACAAGCACAGATATGTGCTTAATCACTAATTAAAAATTAGTTCGCAGCGGTGTAGTGGAGTGCACGAAACAAAATTACACAGAATAAGCAATCACAAACACAATAGGGTTTATAGTGGTTCGGTGCCAAACTCGGCTCCTACATCCACTCCCCAAAAACCCTTTGGGAATTTCACTAATCGTATCACAACGATTACAACCCTAGCCTTCCCGGCTAGTCCTCTTATTTCACGGCACAAGGAAGCCAAACCCTAGCCTTCCCGGCTAGTCCTCTTGTTTCACGGCACAAGGCAGCCAAACGAAATCTAGGGTTATCTCTAACCCTATTACAAGAAATATCAAAGAATAAAACAGATAGCTCCTAACTTGAGCAAATATTCAAAGAAGAACTTTACAAATTTGAAGCAATCTTCAGCAATGGATGTGGATCTCCGAGGTAGCTGAAGCTTTGAATGCTTCACCGGATCTGGACGACTTGAGCAAGGATTAAGATTTACAACTTCACAGCACAAGAGCTTGCTCTTCAACACTCCAAAAATATGCAATGAACACTCTCTTTTTGATTTCTTTCTTTCCCTTTTTTCTTTTCAGATTTTCAGATTTATCAACAAAAATCGTCAAGAAATCTCAAGGTTTCTCTGATCACATCTATTTAAACCAAAACAAAAAAATGTCCGTTAGACACATTGGTAAATAGAGAAATTAAAAACGGAAAGAAATAACCGTTTGAATTTTTTTCCCTAAACATTGATTGCATTTAATCCTTTGGCAAAGAAAGATCTCTGTCAAACAATGTCAATAACCATGAAAACGGAAATATAATTAAAGAGAGAGAGAGCATTTAATATTTAAGAGAGGTGGTTGGCTAAAATAATTTCCAGCAAGCTCCTTAGAAGTCGTGCGGCCATGGAAAGAAAGGGGAAAAGATCTAAAGCTAGCCAAGCAAAGCTAGCTAAACATCCCAAGCTAGCTAGCTGGCTAGCAAGGCTCCACGGCAAGAAATCAGCCTCAATCCAAAATAAAGTAGCTAGCTAGTGAGCTAGCTCAATTTAAATTCCACACGGCTGAAAAAGGAAACTAGGAAAAATAGTTAACTCCCCATTCAAGGTTTCATGCTTTAATGCCAAGGAGTTAGCTATTTAGCTAACTCAAATGAGAATTCATGTGGCAAGGAGAATAAAGTGGTTAACTCCCTAGTTAGCTTGTTTGCAAGTGTGCACGGCTTGGAGAAAAAAATCTGCCATAAAAAAATAAAGCAGTTAGCTTGAAAGGTAGCTAAGATACAAACTAGTTAGCTCTTTAGCTAACTAGCCACATAGACAAGCATCCCACGTTTTCATGAACAGAGAGAGTTTGAAATTTAGCTAGCTCTTTAGTTAGCTATTTAAAAAGTGCATGAGGCCAAGTTAAAAGTAGTTAGCTCTAGAGCTAACTCAATTCAAAAACATTTATGTGGCTAAAGAGGGAATGAATAAAGTAGTTAACTTCCCAGTTAGCTAAATAAAAAGTTAACTTTACCATGCAAAAAAGTAGTTAGCTTATTAGCTAACTCAATTCAAAATCATGCGCCTGGGAGAAAGCTTAAAATGATAAAGTAGTTAGCTTGTTAGCTAACTCTATTCCAATTTTCATGCAACGGCCAAGGGAGAAAAAAAACGCCCCAAAGGAGTTAGCTTTTTAGTTAACTCTTTTGCAAAAA
Organism: Calamus simplicifolius; assembly: GCA_900491605.1. Classification (NCBI taxonomy): domain Eukaryota; kingdom Viridiplantae; phylum Streptophyta; class Magnoliopsida; order Arecales; family Arecaceae; genus Calamus; species Calamus simplicifolius. The sequence continues at coordinate 138,225 of UESW01002673.1, read as the reverse complement.
CGTTTGGCCAAGAGTAATGGAAGAACAAAATAGTTAGCTTGATAGCTAACTCAATTAAAGTTTTCATGAAAAATGCCCAAGGGGAAGCTAGCTCCCCAGCTAGCTATATTTAAACATCATTTGGCCAACTAAAAAATCTGTAAGAAAGAAGTTAGCTCTTGAGGCCAGCTAGCTATCTAAGGGAGGAAAGAAGTTAGCTCCCAAGCTAACTTGACCCAAGCATGGTTCGGCTAGGCTTATTGTGAGAAGAAAATAAGTTAGCTAGCAAGTGGAGGAAGCTAGCTAAGGAGGGAAATAAGCTAGCTCTCATAGCCATGCAAAAATCCAAGCAATAAAGAATTAATTAGCTATATTCTAGATAAGAGAAAATAAGCTTCTATGCAACAAATAAAATTTTGCTTGATAAGGCTTACCTGTACGACATTTGTACATCCCTGCAATAATATTAATTTTCCTAATAAACATAGTCTTAATTATTTTGTAATCATTAAAATCAATGTAGGGGCCAACATATCTTTTGGATTTCAAATCAATAATCATGATAAGTGTGTATTCTAAGATCGTTGATAATGATTGTGTAATTCTTTGCTTATATGTCGATGATATTTTAATTTTTAGAATATCTTTTGAAATTATTTCAAGTGTTAAATCTTTCCTCTCTTCTAAGTTTGATATGAAAGATTTAGGTGAAGCCGATGTAATCCTAAGGTTGAAGCTTATCAAGTCCCATGAAGGGATAGCTCTCTCTCTTTGTCATTCTATAGAAAAAATGATCAAGAAGTTTGGTTATTCCAATCTTAAATCAATATCTACTCCTTTTGATCCTAGCTTTCATCTGAAGAAAATTTAGGTGACCCAATTAATCAATTAAAATATTCTCAAATTATAGGATTCTCTTGTATGTAGCAAACAAGACAAGACCTGATATTGCCTATGCCGTAGGAAGGCTTAGCAGATATAATCAAAATCCTGATCAATCTCATTGGGTAGCCTTAGAAAGAGTGTTCCGATATTTAAAGGGAACACTTAATCTCTCTTTGATGTTCACTGAATACCCTGAGGTGGTTGAGGTTATAGTGATGCTAATTGGGTCACTGATTCTCATGATTTTAAATCAACCACCAGATATGTTTTTCTTCTTGGTGGTGCTGCTATTGCTTGGGGATCCACTAGGCAAACTATTATTTCTAGAAGCACCATGGAGGCCAAGTTGATAGCTCTGGATACCACCTGTAATGAGGCAGAGTGGATAAAAAATCTAATATCAGAGCTACCTTTGGTACCTAAGCCAGTTTCAGCTATATCAATCCATTGTGATAATAAGGCCGCAATTGAACTGACAAATCAAAAGAGTACCAATAAAAAGATGAATCGCCATATACGGCTTCATCATAAGTTTATAAGATAACATAAGAAAAATGATGTTATCTCTTTGGAATTTGTCAAATCTGAGAAAAATTTGGCAGATCAATTAACCAAGGGATTATCTAGGAGTGGAGTCCTAGATTCATCGAAGGGGATGGGGCTTAAGCCCATTATTTGGTCACCAGCAGTGGATACCCAACCTCTATGATTGGAGATCCCATGAATGAGGTTCAATGTGGTAGAAACGAAGCTGATTGAGTGATCATGTTAGAGCACAAATTTTAAAAAAAATTTCAACCCATCCCTATGATGAGTGCTCTTATAAAGTGACAAAGTAAATTTGTGTAAGGTTGAGTGATTCTCTTAATGGATCCGAGGTAGGTTATCTGCAGGGTATTAGTCACAAATACCCTTGGAGGATTTACCTATATGAGAATTATCATATGAGGCCATGACTAAAGGTTTGGGCTAACCTTATGAAATTCTCATGAAAAATCAAGGTACTAAGCGCAAGGCCTTTAATATGCGTTGACCGCTTAAACCCAATTGATTCATGCTGTGTTTGTGATTAGTAGAAGTCTGAGTCAAGGACCTAGTTCAAGGTCTAATCCATTATGGTTCCTTCAGATGTATACAATCAACACTAAGTGAGGTTCAAGTCCACAGAACACCTCACCTATTGTGCAGTATAAGATGCCCTAAAATTTTTGGTACATTAATTTTATTATTTATTTTATTTTAGTTTATTTTTTTTATTTTTGTGGGGGATTGTTGACTTTTGATCGTTTGAAAAAGTTGAAAAAAAAAAAAGGAAAGCAATGAAGACCTCATGCGAGCATTTAAAGCTCGCGTGGAGTCTCGCCAGCCAGCGAGCGTGATTTTCGAAAAATGCTCGAGCAAACGCTCAAGCGTTCCATCTTTTCCTCCGTTCCAAGAGGAACGGTAACATGGCCTAACGGCTTAATATATGGATAGTCTAAAGAAATTTAAGGTAGAAAAAGAAAATCCAAATCCTAAAAGATTTATCCATTTTGTTGAAGATCCTGTTGCTACAAATCCTTGGAATTGTCCTTGGAGTTGTGAGTTTGTCTCCTGTTGCTGCAAGTGCTGTTTGGAGTTGGGAGTTAGTCTCAACCTGTTTGTTTCAACCTGGTGAAAGCTACTAGTGGTAAAAAGTGTATTTAACTATTTTATTATTATATTTTATTTGGGCATCTGAAGAGTTATTGGGTTTGCACCTCCACCCGATCGTGCTCGCAGTAGGAGGATCGGATCGAGCCGGGTCGTTGTACCTTGGGGACAAATCGCCAACAACCGCATGAGGGGGCAAAAACTTGTCCTTAGGGCAGTGTCTAACACGTCTCGACTAGTTTGATTCTTTTTAACTTTAGTTTATATTTTGAATTAAAATTTTAGATTAATTTTCTAGCATTTCTATAAAAAAATTTTAAAAATCAAAACAATTTTTCTAACAATCAGTCATATCCTTAAGCTAACCAAAATAATCAGATATATCCTGTCTCTAAGGCAACCAAAATAATCAATCCTATCCTTAAGATAACCAAAATAACCAAATATATCCTAAGAACAGCCATAATAACTAGGCTTATCTTAAAAATTGATAAAATAATGAGACTTGCTCTTGAGATAGCCACAATAACAAGATTTATCCTTAAGATAGCCAAAATAACCTAACTTGCTCTTAGGATAGTTAGAATATACAACTAGTCTATTATCTCTTGTTACCAAATCTATTGAATGATCCATAAAATTAAATTTTATTTAAGAACACATGACAAGTAATACAATATTCCTCAGTACAAAAAATCCATGTCATAGACCATATATACCACAAATACATACACATACTTATATAAATATCATACGTCTATCGTAATAATATTTCATACAGAATGCATAAATTAAATGTCATGAATAATGAATAAATATATCTTCAACATTAACATCTTTACAATTTTGTTCAAAAAAATCATGAGAAGATTGAATTGCACCTTTAATTAATTTTCTAAAGTATTCTGGATTTTGGTTTGGCATCTTCTATCGGATCTCTATCTTCATGTAACCTCGACTTCGAATCCCAGTTCTTCCCCAAGCACAACACATGCAATTTTGACTTTGTACCATCTCTGTAACCTGATCAATGGAACCCTGCCAAACCTATTTCTAGATCTTGGCGTTTTTCCATCATTTTTACCAGATAGATGAAAAGAGAATATTAGAGAAATAGAAGTTGAAACACGACCTGGCACATGGACAGATAATTAGTTGTAAATATTTATGTAGGATCAATGGGGAGACAACACATGAAATGTATACTTTAAGTTTTAGTTGAATTTCAACTTAGAGAGGCTATGCTAATATATATTTAGTTTCATATCAACCATTATCATGAGTACTTATAAAAGATCCAGAAACTCAATAACAAGCACCTTTCTAGTAAATCCTTTTTTAGTAAGATCCTAAAGTTATAAATTTCATTGGCATACTAGGCTTGTGGTCTATGTGAACTAAGAGTCATTGTACATTAATTCTTTTATGACTGAATATAGGTGCACTACAATAAAGATAATTGATGGGAATCGCTATTTTCCAACGCTTAGAAAGCGTCGGCAGCTAAGGGTCATCACCCTAGCTACCTCTCGATCTGATCTCCTCTTCCCCTGTCACCCAGCTCATTTAAAACCATGTTTTTCTTCTGGCGGCCAGCTCCCTTCCCATCTCTCTTCTCCTCTTTCTCATCCTCATCTCCTCCTCTCTTTCCCACCCCTTCCTCTTTTTCTCCCCTTTCATCCACTCCATAGCCAACTTTTTCGATTCTCTTTGGTTGTCCCACATCGTAGAAATTCTCGGAGAGATATAAAAGGGACCAAGAAAGAGAATGCTAGAGAGAAGATGAACAACCTCTTCTCGGGATCCTGGAGGTGGAATGCCGATGGTGCCATCGATGGTATTTGTGCGAACCTATTATGGCGAAATATTTTCGTCGTTATAGTTTATTTATAACGGCAAAATAAAAATTAAATTCGTCATAATAATTTGTTATTACGGCGAAATATTTTTTCGCCGTAATAAAAAGACTTATTACGACGAGTTTAAAAAATCGTCGTAATAGGTCCACATTTTATTTTACGATTTTGATTTTTTTAATTTTTCTTTCTTTTAATTATGGCAAAATACATTTTCTCCGTAATTAAAAGACTTATTACGATGAATTTTATAATTTGTCGTAATAAGTTCACATTTTATTTTATGATTTGATTTTTTTAATTTTTCTTTCTTTTAATTACGGCGAAATACATTTTCGCCGTAATTAAAAGACTTATTACGATGAATTTTATAATTCGTCGTAATAAGTCCACATTTTATTTTATGATTTTAATTTTTTTAATTTTTCTTTTTTTTTATTACGATGAAATATATTTTCACCGTAATTAAAAGACTTATTACGATGAATTTTATAATTCGTCGTAATAAGTCCACATTTTATTTTATGATTTTAATTTTTTAATTTTTCTTTCTTTTAATTATGGCGAAATACATTTTTGCCGTAATTAAAAGACTTATTATGATGAATTTTATAATTCGTCGTAATAAGTCCACATTTTATTTTATGATTTTGATTTTTTAATTTTTCTTTCTTTTTATTACGATGAAATATATTTTCGCCGTAATTAAAAGACTTATTACGATGAATTTTATAATTCATCGTAATAAGTCCACATTTTATTTTATGATTTTGATTTTTTAAATTTGTCTTACTTTTATTACGATGAAATACATTTTTGCCGTAATTAAAAGATTTATTACGATGAATTTTATAATTCATCGTAATAATTCCATAATTTATTTTATGATTTTAATTTTTTTAATTTCTTTTTCTTTTTATTACGGCGAAATACATTTTTGCCGTAATAAATATAGGTATTATGATGAATTTAAAAATTCATCGTAATATAGTGAAAAATATCTTTCATACCAGACCTTATTACGACGAAAGTTATTTTCGCCGTAATAAGGTCCCCTTAATACTCTCTAACCCTCGCGCGATTTTTTTCTATGAAACCCTCCTCCCGCCACCTTCCGTCTTCCCCCCGAGCTTGTCTCCGTCGTCAGCCTCCGAGCTCCTCTTCGCCTGCGAACGCCGAGCTCCTCTCTGTCAGCCTTCGGACGAGGTGAGTAGAAGGGCTTAATAAAATCCTCTTGCTCGCGATTCTTGTTTCATTGGATTTTTTTTTCGATTTCTCTTATTTTCTGATGATTTGGGAAGGGGGCGGGGAGAGAGAGACCGCCAGGGGGGATTTAGGGCAGGCCAACAGAGAAGGGGGGGCGGGGAATTGAGGGCAGACCAATAGAGAGAAGGGGGGGGCGGGGGAATTGAGGGCAGGGGAATGGGGAACCGACTCCCCTGTTTCACAGTTAAATTGGGAGTGAGAGAAGTGGGAGAGAGGGAAGGAGAAGAGAGGGAGGGAGAGAGACAGGGCGGGAAGGAGGGCGGCGGGGGCTGCGAGCGGTGGGGCCGCGATTTCTCGACGCGAGCCCTAGCTGGAGAAGGGAAGGGGAGGCCGTGATGGGTGACGGTGCCTCTCCGCCCGGCCCTCTCACTCGGCCGCATCCCAGGCGGCGCCGCGAGCGAGTTTTCAATGGAATCACCTAAGATATAATAATGTTAGTGGAGATAATTTTATCAGGTCAGTTACAGGTGATCCGGCCCTTTCCATATCAAACAATCACCTGCAGGAACTGCAGGTGTAGTTTTCAATGGAATCAGCCCCTTATTCCTTGTATCAATCCATACTATGTTATTTCCGGGTTTGCAATCTACTGATTGATCATAAAAATTAGTGGCCTCTGTACAATTTTTTTGGGCCTTCGTGGTTTTGTAATGACTGCTTCTTTGTTTCATTTCAAATGAACTTTGACAATCCTGGTTGATGCTTTGGAGATGTATTTAGGATTCAAAGAGCTGATATTAACTAGTTTCACCAAGTGAAAAAGTATTATTGAGTGAAAAAGGAGTGTATACAGTTGTGGTTGTCATCATGGTGTAGAGAAAAGAAAGGTAACAATGATCTGGGGTATGATAACACTTGGTTGGGGTGGAAAAGGATTTATGCAAGTAGATAATATGGTGCATAAGAAGTGAGCGTAGACATGCTGCATAAGCTAGAAGCTTGTTGCTTAATGAATGTTATGAGAGAGTGGGACAAGTCCTCAGACTTGTAGATATGTGCCGTTATGAACAACATTCTAGAGGAAGTTAGTAAAAAATGTTGAAGCTATCCATTCCCTTGACTAATAATGTGTTTCTTTTTTAAATAAATAAAAAATATTGGATAGAATGGAATTCTTATAAAACTTTGCTTTTCTAATGGATGTCAGGCCTTAATGAGCTTGTAAGAGTTCTAAGTGTAGTGCAACCAATATTAAGTCTCATCTAAGTTTTCATTCAAGTAGCGCAAATCTGTTGTTAGGGTCCATGATAGGTGCTCGTTAAAAATACTCTAGACATAATTAAGAGCAGAAAAATTGGTTGCAAGGATGCCCTGATTTTTAATTTGCTTATGGAACAATACGGACCATACATTATGTCCAAATTAATTTTCTTAAAATCCTTAAATAAAGGTTTGGTGATGTATAAAATCAATAATAATGTGCTTATAGATTTATCTTGAAAATTCTCATAATTTAATAGCTTACTTTTGTTACTTGTCAAAGTCGCCGATTCACTAACAGCCATTGTTAGGGAAAGAGGAAACAAAGAAACTAAAGAATTCCAAGTTTTTTGGTAGCTATGGTTTGCTAAGTGGGGGTGTAGGTCGCTTGCCCCAAAGCAGTTTGATGCCATTATTTCGTGTAACATTTTTCTAAAAGCGACAACAACAATTGTATCTTTTCACATGTTGACACCCTAATTTTAGTGAAAATCTCGGTGCCTTATGATTGTGATAACTTTCAGCATTAAGGTTTTAAATACTATTACCAGATCTTGTTATGTAATTTCATCAGAATGTTATGATATCAATACGGTACCAGTACTAATGTTATGTGTCGAAATTGATAGCTTTCCCCCCAAAAAATAAAAACCATTAATGGTATCAATTGGTAAGATTGGTATAATACTGCCAGTATGCACCAATATAGATCGATATGGCCGATATGTTCCAATATGTTTATTTCAAGGTTCCAGCATCCATACAGGTGTTGGCTTTAGGCTGGAACAGAATGGTATCGGTTGTACCATCATGTTTCGGTGGTTTTTGAAATCATCTTCGAAAGAGTTGTTCACTTGGCTCATGGGGGATGAAGTGGGTTGTCTCATTGCAAGGGACATGCTAAAGGTGGAGGAAATATGAAGGGCATCATTATGAATTGCTTAATTTATTTATGAATATTTTTAGGACATCACATAATAAGTTGACATGAGTGAATTGGATTGATTTTGTTGATCATGGTTTTGTAATGACTGCTTCTTTGTTTCATTTCAAATGAACTTTGACAATCCTGGTTTATGGCTTTGGAGATGTATTCAGGATTCAAAGAGCTGATATTAACTAGTTTCACCGAGTGAAAAAGTATTATTGAGTTCTAGGATTTGTAGAAAAGACATGCTCTGGTTCTTCAATGGTTTCTCTTGGTTCATTTTTTTTAAATATATATATATATAATGTTTGTTTCTGTTGTTTGGTCTTGGTGCTTGTATTATTATTGTCCTTTAAATCATGGCTTAGTAAATAGGCACTAGGAGTCTGGGAGGTTGGGTTTCATTATCTTTTTATACCATAAGTTTGAACAATTAACATTTATTAATTTTGTTTAAATAAATTCTCTTTTTATTGAATCTTAAGTAAGGGGTAAGTAAATTGCAGCTGCAAGGGTTGGCTATGTGACTTTCTCTGTTACCCTATGTTGGTTAAGTAATTATTTCTTGTGTCAGACATTGACTTACAACCATGAGTTTGGTGATGTGCAGGGAGGCTTTGTGAATTACTGCCGAGGAATCTGGAGGTTGCAAGGCTGCCTAGCTGTATCAAGGGGAATTGGAGATTCGCATCTTAAATTCTTATGGTAAATTCAAGAAAAATTGAATTTAGTTAAATTACACTGTATATGAACTTCATTGGCCTATTGATCTGTTGAATGAATTAAATTGCTGTATATGTGTGTGTTGTTATTCTTAATCGTTGTTGCCTTTTCCATGCTTGCCGTTTCTGCATAGATTTGGTCTCTTTTCTTTATGACTTCTGTGCATCATGTGGTAATTATATTCTCTTTCACAAAATCATTCCAGAGTTCTAAATCTGTACTATTTTCCAATGTTTCTCTAATTTTCAGTAGGAGGGTGGTTTAAAACCATTGTTCAGCTCTCTTGTGCTCCCATAATGACGGGATTAAAACCATCAGCTTAGCGAATTGCCCTCACATTGTAGGGCTTTTCAATGAGACTAAGCAGGGAATAAATGTAGGAGGGAGGGGATTTGTTAAATTGCTATGTTTTTTATGCCTTTGATTTTAAGAAAATTTAGCATACTTACTGTTTGGATTCATGATGTTATAGTAGGACAATTCACTGAATAAAAAAAGAAAATTTTATCACTAACATATCCTTGCAACAAACAGCTGTTGTACGTCACCAACGATGCCGATTGATAAGAGTTGGATACATAAGAAACGAAATTGTCCAGAATATGATGCCGGTATTAAGAAAGTTCATAGAAAAGGCAAGGCTTCATGTTAATGAAGAAGGGAAGATACGTTGTCCTTGTGTGCGGTGTTATAATGGCAAATGGCATAAGCCTGATTTAGTTAAATTACACTGTATGTTAAAGGGTTTCTCGAAGACGTATCAGACGTGGTATTTTCATGGAGAACAGTTTGGAAGCAATGTCTCAGATGAAAATGAGAATGAAGATGATGACCCAGAAAGGGAACAAGATGAGATGGTCGAAGCATTGCAGGACATCGCTGGCCCAAGTGGTGCTCACACTGAGGTTGGCAATGATGATGACAATCCGATGATGTCTGACCATGAAGGACCGATCACAGTAAGAAATTGGATGATCTTTTCAATGAGGTGGAATCCGAGCTTTATCCTGGATGTGAAAAGTTTTCTTCTTTGACATTCTTAGTGAAGTTAATGCACATTAAGGTCCTCAATCGGTGGACAAATAAGTCTTTCAATATGTTGCTTGAACTATTAAAAGAGGCATTTCCGAATGGTACTAGAATACCATCTTCGCACTATGAGGCCAAAAAGAAGATGAATGAGTTGGGTTTAGGCTACGAGAACATACATGTATGCAAGCATGATTGTGCTATCTTTTGGAAGGAGAATGCCTATTTAGAAAAATGTCCGGTATGCAACGAGCCTAGGTACCAAGTGGTTAAAGACAAAGGTAAGAAGATACCTTATAAAGTTATGCGGTATTTTCCACTCACACCTCGTTTGAAACGTCTATATGCCTCAAGATATACAGCTGAAGATATGAGGTGGCACTATGATAAGCGACCGATCACAGATGGGGTGTTACGGCATCCAGCAGATGGAGAAGCATGGAAAGATTTTGATCAAAAGTATCCTAATTTTGCCAGTGAACCAAGAAATGTAAGGTTAGGTCTTGCTTCAGACGGATTCAATCCATTTGGGAACATGAGTAATGCATACAGTATGTGGCCCGTCATTTTAGTACCTTATAACTTGCCTCCATGGAAATATATGAAAGAGACATTCTTTATGATGTCGTTGCTTATCCCCGGTCCTAAATCTCCAGGAAGGGATATGGATATATTTTTAAGGCCAATAGTGGATGAACTTAAACATTTATGGACCGAAGGTGTTGATGTATATGATGCATCTACCAAAGAGAGTTTTCGGATGCACGTAGCTGTTTTATGGACTATAAATGATTTTCCAGCATACTCATTATTATCTGGTTGGAGCACAAAGGGTTATAAGGCATGTCCAGTTTGTAATGAGCAAACCTCATCCAAAAAGCTGAAAGACAAGATTTGCTATATGGGACATCGCCGTTACTTGCCTATTTATCACAAGTGGCGAAATAGTAGACTCCATGATGGAAGTAGAGAGCATGGAGTCAAACCAAAAATGTTGACCGGAGAAGAAATTTTAATGCAATTACAACACATAGCTGCTGAACAGTCCGGAAAGCATCCAAACAATAAACATCGAAAGCGAAAGCGTGCACCAAATGAGTTGAATTGGTATAAGAAGAGCATTTTCTTCGAGTTGGAGTATTGGTCATCATTAAAATTGAGACATAACTTAGATGTAATGCATATTGAGAAGAATATATGTGACAATGTCGTGGGAACTTTATTAAGCATCGAAGGTAAGACAAAAGACACATATAAAGCAAGAGAGGACCTGGCTTCAATGGGGATCCGAAGGGAGTTGTGGTTACAAACTCAAGGTAATAGAGTTTATAAGCCTCCTGCATCTTACACCTTAACATTAGATGAAAGAAGACAATTCTGTAAGTGGCTAAAATCTGTGAAGGTGCCCGATGGATATTCTTCCAATATTTCAAGGTGCGTAAATGAAGGTGATGGAAAGATATCCGGCTTGAAGACACATGATTGTCATGTACTACTTCAAAGATTGTTACCTATTGGCATTCAACCATTCTTGCAGAAACATGAGAGTAGTACTTTAATTGAGCTTTCTAATTTCTTCCAACAACTTTGTTCAAGGACATTGTATGTTAGGGATTTGGAGTTGTTACAAGAGCAGATTGTGGTGATCTTATGTAAGCTTGAACGAATTTTCCCACCAGCATTTTTTGACGTTATGGTGCACTTATCAATTCATTTGCCTTACGAGGCCTTACTTGCCGGACCTGTTCAAAGTAGATGGATGTATCCTTTTGAAAGGGCACTTGGTACGTATAAACAATACGTACGTAATAAGGCTCGTCCGGAAGGTTCAATTGCAGAAGCTTATGTTGTCAACGAGTCTCTAACATTTTGTTCAATGTATCTTCGAGGCATAGAAACAAATTCAATCGTCCGGAACGAAATTTTGATTCGGATAGCCATTTGGACAAGCAATTAAATATATTTGCAACTCGTTGGCGGCCTCTTGGAAAAGGAAGAATGGTGCATTTAGATGATAAAACTTTAAAACAAGTACATTGGTACCTCATCAATAATTGTCCAGAGGTGCAACCATTTCTCAAGTAAGTATACTTGTAAAATTATTTCTTCATATCATGCAATTTTCTATAGTGCTCATTAGCGTAATGTTCTCTATAGCCAACACATTGATCAGCTAAATCCAACTAGACCGGAACAACTGGACCAATTACAAAAGGAAAGATTTTTGGAGTGGTTTAAAAATGAAGTAAGCCCGTAAATTCATTTATATTGTCAATTAATATATCATGTCTTTATTTCAAATGACGTTGATGTTTGGTTTATCCAGATGTTAAATAAGCATTTTGCTGGGGCATCTGAAGCTACTGATGAGCTTTATTCATTGGCTATTGGTCCCGACAGTCGTGTGTTCTCGTATACTGGCTGTGTGGTGAACGGCGTTAAATTTATCACTGTTACTCGGGATGTCGGCCATAAAACACAGAATAGTGGCATTTGTGTTCCCTCTACTCATCTAGGAGAAGAAATTACCTTTTATGGTATATTATTAGAGGTCCTTGAATTTCATTTTGTTAAAGGTTGTAAGGCGATAATGTTCAAGTGCAAATGGTTTGAAACTGAACCAAAGCACAGGAGAATGCAACAACATTATAATATTACAAGTATAAATATAAGTTCGGAATGGTACAAACATGAGCCATTCATTTTAGCATCACAAGCTGAAAAGGTTTTCTACTTGGATGATTTGAAGAACAATTCTAATTGGAAAGTGGTATACAAGGTTAGTCATCGTCATTTGTGGGATATTCCAAAAAAAGATGATGATGTTCAGGAAGAAGTATATCAAGAAGATGATTCAGCAGCCCTTCGATTCACATGTGAGCAACCTAACATGGACTTAATAACATCTCGGCGTACGGACACTGATGCTGAAATAGTTGCAACTCAAGAAAACATTAGAGGTCATAGTGATGTCGGTCAAGAAGACTTTATATGCGAAGATGTTGAGGAGGACGACACACTAGCTGATTATGACAGTGAGGGATCTATACATAGTTCTGATATGGAGGATGATGAAGAAAATGAGCATATTAGTGATGACAGTGATTAATTTGGTAGCATTCATTTTTTTTACTTATTATAACTATATGTTCTTATACTTTCTTATTTGTTAATTCTAGTTTGTATGTTTGTTTGCAGATGTCTTCGAGAGATACTCCTGCTACATCGAGGCGAGATGATTCTCCTTACATTCCAGCTCTGACAGAGGGGTCATCTGTCGGCGCATCAGGTAATAACTCTATTTTAAACTTATATTATTTGGCTATGTTTCTTTATGTTATTTTGCACTAATTTAGTTCATTATGTTTTGCAGCTACATCATCAAAGAAGAAGGGACGAGGTCCTGCTCGCGGATACAAGTCCGCACATCTGATTGATACGCGTCGTGGACAGAAGTTGCCTATTCTTCTGCCACCTGAGGTTGGACGACCATTGGGTGAGTTTCGCTCTGAGTTTCTGACCGAGATAGGAGTGGTTGTACGTGACATGGCACCACTTGCGGTCAGAAAGTGGAGTGAGATCACTGATGCACAGAAAGCACCTATGATCGATCGACTTCAGGTCAGTATAATTGTATTAGATTACTTTAGATTACGTTTAATGTACTTAATATACCTTATAACTTTTATTTATATATATATATATATACTTGCAGGAGAAGTTCGATCTTGATATGAATTTAGATCATATTAAAAAAGGTATTGAGTTTCAAATGAATAAAGTTTATCGAGAATTTAGATATCGGCTTCATATCCACTTCATTAGTCACGGTGGGGACAGAAGTGTGAGCTTAGCAAAACAAAATAAGCCATCTCGTGTCTCGCAGAGTGACTGGGACTTTCTATGTGATTACTTTTATTCAGATGATTATAAGGTAAATACATCCATACAAATATTTTAATAGTTTATATTTTTTATAAACTCATATAACCATTTTCATTAATTCTTTGATGTAGAAAAAATCAGAAACAAATAAATCTAATCGGGAATTGCAGCCATATGCTGCTCTCACTGGATCGAAGTCTATACCGGCTCACTCTTATGATATGGTAAGGAATACTGTGAATCTAGTGCTTTATATTCTAAGCATGAACCTAGGTATTCGATGCATGGGTCTAGTTGGTCTGAATTTGTCATCGTGTTGTAATGCCTGCGTATCTTATTGATTGAGAATGGTTGTTTTATGTTGGTTGTAGGTTTGTTTCTTTATGTTTGAATATGCCATGAATTGGTTTAGATTACGTGGAAATTTTATTTTTGTATTATAGAAGGTTTAATTGCAACAACTGTGGCCAATACAGATTTTGCATCCAACTTTATTTGGCAAAAAAGGTGTATCCCTGTTAGGATACAACTTGATTTATTGCAACTGGCATTCCCACTGTTATTTTGACGAGGCCTGCACAAGTAGCTCGTTATAAAACTTTGTTTTCTTTTTTCTTTATAAACTTGATGGCCTTCTCTAATAACATGGATTTGCTTGGATCAGGGGTCTTCTTCTAAAACCCCCATCACCTCTCTGGATGGTTTTGCAAATGCAAAGAAAATGCAATGCCATAAATGCCTAGGTATTCTATGGTAGATGTCTAGTCCCCAGTGTGATGGGTGCCACTCATAATTACCCTGCAAACAAAGCTTGCCTATGGTGTCTTTATTTCATTGCCGGAGGTTGCCAACTTTTGTTCTTTACTTTTGAGAGAAAAGTTTTCAGACAATTATGAAAAAGGCCCTTACAGGCTTTACGAGTGGGGTTCGGATGAACCCTGGAGCAACACAGTTGACTCGGATATTGTCTTCAGTCCACTCACAGGCTAAGCTCCTTGTGAGCTGATTCATTGCTCCTGAAAAACATAGAAGAAGTCACAAAATAGTGGAGATCCATGATTATTGGTTACTTATATATGCTTTATCCAAAAAAAAAAAGGGCCTCATTTTAGATTACCTTTAGTAGCCGAATATATAGATAAATCTTTCAGGGCTACAACCCCTGCAACTGAGGAGATGAACACGATGCTACCTGCTCCTGATGCCTTGAGAAGAGGGTGAGCTAGTTGACTCAAATGAAAAGCCGATTCCAAGTTGTAGCCATGAGAAAGGAATACTCTCCAGCAGTGAAATCCACATTGGTTTTACAATGCCCGTCCCTGCATTATTAACCTAGGTGGGGGCAGTACAATTTTGTCATTTGGATCGACTGAAGAACATCTCAGTAAGGCAACACACACTCAGCATGAACTTATTTATGATAGGAGTTAGGTTGAGCATAACTTTTAGGTGGTCACGGGGATATGAAGGCTTGAACAACTATCAAGGAATGGTAAAATAGTAGTAGGAAGTAATAAGATGTGATGCATCAGCTCATGTTTCTAAATAAGATTATGCTATAGGTTCTTTAGTATGAGTTTTGTGTGGCGATATCATCCTTAACAGCCTACTATTCAATTGCTTTAACCTCTGATTAACAAAGAATGCTTTGATTTTTTTTCCCTATAAGACAAGGGTTTCACATGTTGCCATGTGCTGGAGTATAGAATTCTGCAGTCAAGTTATTATACCGGACTTTATAACTCTGAACTGGGACCTTGGAAAGTTTATTATTCCTTGCTATAAGTTCAAAATCCTTGCATTCATTTGAATGCCAGAAATCTAGGAATGAAAAAGTGGCAATATTGCAATTGTGATGTTAAAATCAGGACTAAGCCCCAATCAGAAATGCATAGTTTCACTGTGCAAATTTAGACAATAATCCACTTACCCAAATTAAGAGCCTTTGAATATTTAAGTGCTCATGTTGATTAAAGGACTATAAAAATGTAGCTTATGATTGAATAAAAACTTGGATATAAACCTTTAATTTAATGATTATTTGTTAACAATTGATAATTGTATTAGATTATTCCATTGATACATTGATAATTGTATTAGATTATTATCTTAAATTATTATTTTAAATTATTATTGTTTCTTTTCAGAGAGATCCTGTTACTGGAGAGGAGCCATCAAGACTTCATCTGTGGAATACTCTTTATTTTGATAAAAGAAGAATCAATGGATAAATGAAAAAGCTGAAGAAACCCATGTAAGTTTTATCAATTAAAATACAATATTATTGAATGTAATGTTTTATACTAAACATATTGAATTTGTTTCTTTTCATTGCAGGCACAGTTAAAAGAGCGACTTTCCTCACAGGACTCTACAGTAGAACCAATCAATGAGGATGTCATTTTGGAGGAGGTTTTAGGCTCTAGATCTGGTTATAAAAGAGGATGGGGTCCATTACCGAAGGGTACATCGAGAATGAGAGGTAGTTCTTCATCTTCTGAAAGCTCACAATTAAAGGGTGAATTACAAGAGTGCCGAGAGCTCATCGCTCAGCAAGAGAATAAGCTTGCTCAACAAGAGAAGACTATCCAGGATCTACAGGCGACGACTGCTGAGCTCGCTGCTTTCATGCAACAGTTTGTGCCTGGATATCATCCTAGTGGATCCCAGCAGACTTCACCTCCATAGTACATGTATTTTTTTCAAATTATATATTTTTTGAAACATTGTATATGATGATTTTATTGAAATGAATGAAAACTTTTATTAAATTATTTTATGAAACTTTTATATTAGAAAATTATTTTTAGTATCGTTGCTTTAATATTATATTATTGTAACAGGTGCAATACAAAAAAAATATTAAAATAAAATTTTAATATTTTTAAAATTTAATTAAAATTTTATTACGCGACTTATTTTCGCCGTAATATCAACCTATTACGGCGAAATTAAGTCGTCGTAATTGGTTTTTAATTAATTTTAAAATTTAATTAAAATTTTATTACGGTGACTTATTTTCGCCGTAATATCAACCTATTACGGTGAAAATACATCGCCGTAATAAAATTTTAATATTTTTAAAATTTAATTAAAAACCTATTACGGCGACTTAATTTTGCCATAATAGGTTGATATTACGGCGAAAATAAGTCCGTAATAAAATTTTAATTAAATTTTAAAATTTAAATAAAATCTATTACGGCGATGTATTTTCGCCGTAATAGGTTGATATTACGGCAAAAATAAGTCGTCGTAATAAAATTTTAATATTTTTAAAATTTAATTAAAAACCTATTACGGTGACTTAATTTCTCCGTAATAGGTTGATATTACGACGAAAATAAGTCGCCGTAATAGGTTATTACGACAATATATTACTACGACGATTTGTAATGTATTACGATGAATTTTTTATCATCGTAATAATTTATTACGATGACTTTTGTACCTATTGCGACGAATTAATTCGTCATAATAAGTCTTTTTTTTGTAGTGATCGGCGACGTCCAGATGACCGGCAACTCATCCTCCTTCCCCGCTGTCGGAGCCAATTTAGACAAGTTCTTTGAGGACATGGAGGCAATCAAGGACGAGCTCAAGGAGGTGGAACACATCTAGCGCTGCCTCCACGAGTCGAACGAGGCATCCAAGACCCTCCACGCCGCCTCCACCATCCACGACCTCCGCGCCCGCATGGACAGCGATGTCGCCTCTGCCCTGAAGAAGGCCAAGCTCATCAAGCTCCGCCTTGAGTTCCTGGACCGCACCAATGCCGCCAACCGCTTCATCCCCGGGTGCAGCCTTGGCACCTCCACCGACTGCACCCCGCACCTCTATTGTCACCGGCCTCCGCAAGAAGCTTAAGGATTCCATGGAGAGCTTCGGCGATTTGCGTAAGAAAGTGGCCGCGGAGTACCGGAAGACCATGGAGCTGTGGTACTACATAGTGACCGAGGAGAAGCCGAACGAAGAGACGGTGGTCAACCTTATTCTCCCCGCTCGGCCGAAACCTTAACTACCTCTCAACCTTATGAAAATATGCTGGCGCTTTAAAGCATCGGCACTCCCTAAATTTTTTTTATTTTTACTCCTCAATTCTCTACGCTTCAAAAAGCATTGGGATGTTATTTTTTGACTCTAAAAAGCATCGAAATATAATTTTTTTAGCATCACCTCTCCTAAAAAATTGTTGCAATGATGGATCACAATATTTGTGATTGTGATTGAAATTGATTGGATTTGAATTTAGGCTCCCAACCTAGAAAAGATGCCAGGGCTCGAATTGGGAGAGTATGTGGAAGCTTATTCAGACGTTTGCCTAGTTTCATATCAACTATATTGAGTAAAATTTGAATACTTATATAAAATTAAGAAGTTTAAATAATATTTTTTTTTTGTTAATCTTTTTGGATGGAGTTCTAAGCTGTCCGGCCAATACTGGAAACAATTGTTATGTTTAACGGTATCAAGGGCAGAGTTAGGCTCTCACAAAGCCCGCTTTCCGTTCTTAGGCAGCACCCACGTCGGCCCTATATGGGTTGAGACCAAGGCCTCACATTGTCACTCCCATTCAAAAGAATGGTCTTCAACATCACTGCTAGGATTTCTCACCCTACTGTTACTTGTCATCTTGCGTGGAGAAGTTCAACGTTGTTAAGGTATCACCCTACTGCTCCTCTGACTGGAATCAGTGGACACGATATGCTTGTTGTTAAATAAGCAGATGATTTTCTAATGGAAACCTCTAACTTCAATTAAAAATGAAATTAAGATAAAAGGTCACAATTTTCTTTAGTTATGAATGGCGAGAATAGGAACAAATCAGAAAAGCAAAAAACATCATAAAATTTCCAGCAAGATAGATCAAGTATTGAATCAAGAATCAAAGGAAATCTTACCTTAGCTATGATAAATTTTTAATGTGGCAATAAACTTTAAAGAAGACCAAGAAACAAAAAAATTATGAAATTAGAATAACAATAGCAAATACTTAGCAATAATTCAAGTAGCTCATGCCAATTTTTGTTTCTTTAACCGTGCTTATAATTTGTAATGAACCAAAAAGATCCCTAATGTTTCTCTTGTTACATCTCATGCCAAGCATATCTTTTTTTTTCTTTTTCTTTTTTTTTCTTTCTCAAATTCATGATCTTAGATCTGGCTTCACAATTCAAGAATTCGGCAACCATTGAGTTCACAGGCTGCCTGTGTGCTGTAATTTATCATCACAGAGAAGCTTGAAGCTTCCTAACTTGAATCTATCAAAATTCTCAAATCAAAAGGGTAGCAAGAACTCCATAAACTAAGATCATTATCAATGGCAAGAAAATTTGCTCTAAACCAGGTGGCTTTCAATCAAAGTCTATTTCTAGCCACAACTACGTACTACATCAATGATTTTATCAAAACAAACATGAGATTCATCAAACTCCTGGGTCTATTATGTTCTTCCACTTCCTGATGGCGGATTTAGCCTTCACCTTACAAAGACTCTAGACTCTATTGAATCAGCTGCTAGGAAGCACAGATGCTCCTGATTATCGTATATTTGTCTTGGGGCTCAGAAACTTCTAGGATACAACTGGATACGTACTCCTGGAATACTTCTAGAGTTAGCGGTGGATTATTGGGCTTGGGTCAAGCAGGTTTTGAACCCAAATTAATTTGCATCCAGGTCCAATGAGTTAAACCAATTAGTGGGTGACACCCATTCTCTTCAATGCCCTCTTTTCTGCCCTGAATCCCAATTGAGAGAGAGTGGGGGGATAGACAGCTTGCTGATTGATAGTAAAGGAGAAATGTTGAATTTATTTTCCTTTTTCATGTTCTATATCTAATTTTTGAAAAACTAAAATTCCCTCCCCACCAACCAAATTGCTAATTTGTTGCTCTCAATTGTTCATATTTTCCACGCCAGCTCTTATTCATTTATGTATTTTGTTGCATAGTTTCTTGATATCATCATTTTTAAAAAAAATTTATGTTACTGGCTATGAATCATATGGAAACTGGACAAAATTTCAGTATAAACTTAGCGTGTAATATATATTAGATCTTTATTGGTTGAAGTTTCTCTTGGTGATTTACTTTTTAATTTTGTATTTTTATTTATAGCAACAAGGCTAGGAGAATGTGTGTGCATATGTATGTATGTATGTTGCATTAAGATAATTCTGTTTCAAGAAAAAGAAAACACGGCATTGATGCATGCTTCAAAACAAGTGTGAGTGTGTGTGTGTGTACACACAAAATTATAAATAAAAATGGTGCATTGCTCAGCATCTTAAGTTTCAATATGAATTACAGATTTCTCGATTATCAACCAAATAATAGAGCATGTATAACAAGGGCAAACTAGATCAGCGGTAGCAACACCAAAAAGGACAAACTGCTCGATCCATTGATAGGAGAGAAAAAACTCGACAAGCTTTTGCAATCAAATAATCCTTTATGCATTTTGGAACAGTAAAGGAGGGATTGGATAATTTGTCCAAAGTTTGGTATATATTGCTCGGTGAGAATTTGAAAGAATTTTTCCAAAGTTCTCTTCTACAACTTGAGCTATATGCTGGCTCTGAAGAACTAAGTGATCAGAAAAAAATCCAAAGAATGCGAACATACATATATAGAAATTTGTACCATCATTTGGACACATGTACTAAAACTGATAGCATCGTGCGAATCATTTCCTCGTTCTGCAGTGTAGAACGAAACTTAAAGATTGTTACAAGGGAGCATATTGATCCCCAAATGACGAAAGTTTTGCATTAGGATCTGACCCCATGCATGGCCCATGCTCTTCACCACCTTCCTGTCATAAAATGGTCCTGCATGTTAAAAGATAATGGTTGTTAGTTTGTTAGTATTTTATTTTATTTTATTTAGTCTGAGTTAGTTTTTTTAAATAATGAGCTTATTTTTTTATGATTTGATAGGATAGCCTTAGATGGATAAGATCATAAGAGGATTATGCTTATCCGTAGAAAATAAGAAACAATATTTATATGGTGATGTGCTTAATGAAACCTAATAATATTTATATGGTGATGTGCTTAATGAAACCTAATAGATCAATTTTATTCTTGAGAGAAAACCCTTCTTCTACCTTGATTCCTCTTCGCAAATAATCTG
This sequence comes from Calamus simplicifolius, assembly GCA_900491605.1. Lineage (NCBI taxonomy): Eukaryota > Viridiplantae > Streptophyta > Magnoliopsida > Arecales > Arecaceae > Calamus > Calamus simplicifolius. The sequence goes on along the minus strand of UESW01002673.1, from coordinate 117,708 downwards.
AGTTGGAAACAATCCCAACAAAAATTGGTATCAGAGCCTAGTTCCCGATTCTATCAGATTCAAAGCAAAATCGAAGAAACAAGAAAAAAAAAAAGAAATCTTGCTTTCTTGATTTTGTTGACGGTAACGAAGGCGAAGGAAGCCAGTGAAGGCGAAGGAAGCCGGTGAAGGTGAGGAGGACGAGAAGACCGAAGAAGCCTGTGGTGCTTCCCTTCCATGCGTAGCTGACGAGCAACCTGTTTGTGGAATTTGCCGTGAGTTTTCTCATCCTCCTTTCCTAGTATATTTAGGATCTTATGAGAGACACACGGTAAAGAAGAAGAAGAAAAAAAAAAAAAACCGCTACCTCTATTCTCGAAAGTTTCCTCTCCATCTCAAGAAACGTGCACCACCTCTCAAGAAGCCTAAGCCTTCTCTTTCAAAGCAACAAAAAGGACCTGAGAGCCACCAACCAAAAAAAAATTTCTTCATGGCCTTCGTCCAAGAAGGGGGTTTGACTTTTCCAAAGAAGTTTTTGTTGGCGTTAGGGAATAGTTGGCGTTAATTTGGGACCAGCAACCCAAGAAGACGAAAGAGTATAACTGCCGTTAGAATCTTTTCTTGAAGCAAAAAAAGAAAGCCCAAAAAGGAAAGTCCTTGACGTGAAAGCCAAAGATTTGTTACCTATCCCACGAGAGGGTACGATCCGTTCAAGAAACAGGAAAGAAAAAATTGTTACAAAAAATTCATGGCAACCCCAACCAATATTGGAATGAATATTCATCAACCTTCTATCCCTATTTTGATAGAGAAAATTATGATTATTAGAGCATCAAGATGAAAACCCTTTTTATTTTAAAAGAAGTATGGGATCTAGTTGAGAACGGATACGAAGACCCAGTTAATCCAACAAATAATCAGAAAGAGCAACTGAAGGACTACAAAAAGAAGGTGCCAAAGCCCTGTTCTTTATCCAACAAGCTGTATATGAGAAAAAAATTTTCAGAATTATTAGAGCCACTAAATTAAAGGAGGCATGGGATATCTTGCAGGAGGAATTTCAAGGCAACATAAAGGTAAGAGCTATCAAACTTCAAACTCTAAGAAGAGAATTAGATAATTTGAAAATGCAAGAAATAAAAAATTGAAGGATTACTTCTCCAAAATCACGGAGACTGTTAATCAAATGAAGAGCTATGGTGAAACCATCACCGAGCGAAGAATATGTGAGAAAATCTTGGCTAGTTTATCTCCAAAATTTGATACAATAGTTGCAATTGTTGAAGAATCTAAAAATCTTTCTGAATTAAGTGTTCATGAATTGATGGGATCTCTTGAAGCTCATGAGCAAAGATTGTTTAGGCAAAAAGAATCATCAATTGAAAGTGTCTTTCAATCTAAACTCAAAGTGGTTGATAAAAATTCTTAAAAAGAATCACCTAGTCATACTCCAGTCAAAAGAGAGTCATTCAGAGGTGAAAACCAAATAGAGGAAGAGGAAGAAATATGAAAGGAAGAGGTAGAGAAATACAAAGAAATAATTTCTTAAAAGGCAATATGATGAGAGCACTCAACAAAAGTGCAATATATGTAAAAGGTCTTCTCATGCTGAAAAAGATTACTGATTTAGGGGGAAACCTCAATGTTATAATTGCAAAAAGTTTGGATATGTTCAAAAAGATTGCAGGTATAAAGAAAGTGAGCAAGCACACTTCTCAGAAGAAAATGAAGGTCAACAAAGCACTCTATATGCATGTCAAACTATAAAAGAGCAAAGTAATAATATGTGGTATCTTGACAGTGGTTGCAGCAATCACATAACTGGTGACAAGTCTATTTTTTTGGATATTGATAATTCTTCAATTTCACAAGTGAATATGGGAAATGGTGCATTAGTCCAAGCAAGAGGCAAAGGCACAATTGAAATCAATACCAAGAAAGGAAGAAAATTTATTCATGATGTTTTACTTGTTCCAGATTTGAAGCAAAATCTTTTGAGTGTTGGATAACTGATTGAGCATGGGCATATGGTTCACTTTGAAGATAATATTTGCAAGTTATATGATAGAGGGATGAAAAAAGCAACTTATGGCAAAAATCAAGATGGAGAAAAATAGAAGTTTTCTCTTATTTGTACTATGCAAAGGATGCTTCATGGAAGATGGAGGTAAATGATGAGTCATGGTTATGGCACAAAAGGTTTGGACACTTGAATTTTCAAAGTTTGAGAAGTTATATCAAAAGAATGTGGTGTAGGGTCTACCAGCAATACATGACAAGGAAGAACCTTGTGAAGGATGTGCACTTAGAAAACAACATAGAGAGGCATTTCCAAAAGAGCATGTATGGAGAGCCAAAGCACAATTGGAGCTTATTCATACAAACATATGTGGGCCTATGAAAACTCCTTCTCATGCAGGTAACATCTACTTCATTATTTTATTGATGACTATTCAAGGATGATATGGGTATATTTTATGAGACATAAATCAGAGGCATTTCTTATCTTTAAGAAGTTTAAAAATTATGCGGAAAGACAAAGTGGTGAATACAATTCAAATGAATTTGAGAAATTTTGTGAAGATGATGGTATACAAAGATAATTGACTGTTAGCTATACACCAGAGCAAAATGGTGTTGCAGAAAGAAAGAATCGTACTATTGTTGAGATGTCTAGATCTATGCTCAAAGACAAAGGCCTTACAAATTCTTATTGGGCAGAAGCAGTGAATACAGTAGTTTATCTGATGAATAGATGTCCAATAAAAGTTTTCAAAATAAGACACCATTTGAAGCCTGGTATGGTAGAAAGCCTTTAGTGAAGCATTTCAAAATCTTTGGATGTGTGCTATGCACATATTCCAAAGTAAAGGAGACATAAACTTGATGAAGTAAGTGAAAAATGTATCTTTGTTGGATACAGTTCTAAATCAAAAGGTTACAGACTTTTCAGCTTGAAGCAGAATCAAGTGATCATAAGAAGAGATGTTATTTTCAATGAAAAAGTTGCTTGGGATTGGAAGCAAAAAAAAGTTGAAGAAAATATTATTTCTCTAGATGAAGAAATTCATAATGCTCAAAATGAAGAAAATAAGGTTGAAGGTTCACCACAAACTACTTCAAGTTCAAGTTCATCTTCAAGTTCTACTCCTATAAAAATGAGAAGGTTAAGTAACATTTATGCTTCTTGTAATTTCTGCATGATTGAGCCTGAATCTTATGAAAATGATATGCATAAAGAAGTGTGAAACAAAGCAATGCAGAAAGAAATCAATATGATTGAGAAGAACAAAACTTGGGAATTAGTGAAGAAACCAAGTGATAAGTAAGTCATTGGCTTGAAGTGGATTTACAAAACAAAACACAATCCAGATGGCACTATTCAAAGACACAAAGCAAGATTAGTAGCAAAGGGATACTCTTAATTACCTGATATTGATTATCAAGAAACTTTTGCACCTGTTGCTAGACATGATACAATTAGAACTCTTATTTCTATAGAAGCTAATAAAAGTTGGAAACTACATCAACTAGATGTAAAGTCTGCATTCTTGAATGAAGTATTAGAAGAAGAAATTTATGTTGAACAACCTTAAGGCTTCATCATCAAAGGTCAAGAAAACAAGGTATACAAGTTGAAGAAAGCATTATATGGGCTGAAACAAGCACCCAGAGCATGGTACTCTCAAATTGACACCTACTTCAATGAAAAAGGTTTTCTAAAAAGTCCAAGTGAACCAACACTTTATGTGAAGAAGCAAGGTAATGATATTCTCATTGTCTCTCTTTATGTTGATGATTTAATTATTACTGGTAACAATGAGAATATAATCTTGACTTTCAAAAGTGATATGATGAGAAGATATGAAATGAATGATATGGGTTTACTTCATTATTTTTTGAGAATTGAAATAAGTCAAAGAAAAGATGGTATATTTATCAGTCAAAAGAAGTATGTAGAAGGCATTCTCAAAAAATTCAACATGAAAAATTGCAATAGTGTGGAAACACCTTTTGTGGTAAATGATAAGTTGATGAAAGAAGATGAAAGTGGTGAAGCAAATGCATAATTATACAGAAGCATTATTGGAAGCTTATTATATCTAACAATTACAAGGCCAGACATAATGTTTGCATCAAGTTTATTTTCCAGATTTATGCAAAAGCCAAGTAATATTCACTTTGGACAAGCAAAAATAGTCTTGAGATACATCAAAGGTACTAAAGATTATGGGATCATATATGAAAGAAACAAGAATGATATGATGAAATTAGTTGGATTTTGTGATAGTGATTGGGCTGGAAGTATTTATGACATGAAAAGCACATCATGATATGCATTCTTTTATGGATCAGGTATCATATCTTGGGCATCCAAGAAGTAAGATATTATGGCATTATCTTCTTCTAAAGCAGAATATGTTTCAACAACTTTGGCAGCTCAACAAATAATTTGGTTGAGAAGAATACTTGAAGATATGGGTGAAAAGTAAGAAGAAGCTACTACTCTGCTATGTGACAACAAATCTACTATTTCTATGACAAAGAATCCTATATATCACAGCCGCACCAAGTATATCAAAATCAAGTACCATTTTATTAGAGATGTGGTAGAAAAAAAAGAAATTGAAGAAGTATGTGAAGACTGAAGACCAAATTGCAGACATCTTCACCAAGGCACTACCCAAGAAGAAATTCATTCACTTTAGAGATCTCATGGGTATCCAAGAACAACCATTAAAGGGGAGTGTTAAAAGATAATTGTTGTTAGTTTGTTAGTATTTTATTTTATTTTATTTAGTTTGAGTTAGTTTTTTTAATAATGAGCCTATTTTTTAATGATTTGATAGGATAGCCTTAGATGGATAAGATCATAAGAGGATTATGCTTATCCGTAGAAAACAAGAAACAATATTTATATGGTGATGTGCTTAATGAAACATAATAGATCAATTTTATTCTTGAGAGAAAACCCTTCTTCTACCTTGATTCCTCTTCTCAAAATAATCTGAGTTGGAAACAATCCCAACACTGCAATGTAGCCAAATAGAAGAGATCTAAAATGAACAATATTCGTGACTACGATATTATGATTCACGCTGAAATGCTTGGAACCAAACAGTTCTAAAGTCAAGGAGGCAGCGATTGAGATCATGGCTCCTGAACGGATGCCTAGAATGGCTGTGCCTATTAGCAGGCATGCCTTGGTGGAGTTGAGCATTAAGAAGAAAGAGGTTGCCATTGGAGCCATCAACACAACCATTAATGCTGAAGTTGATACCATGTGCTTTCTCCTGCTAGAAAAAGAGTTATATAATAATATGAGTGAAATTTGCACCGTGTATTTGACATTTCAATGTTGTGCTTGTCTACGTATATTCTCATTCAGGACTCTCAGCATTATGTAGGTCAAGTACTGGAAGCTGGCATGAAAAAGCCTGCTGTGAATTTAGTGCACATAAAAGGAGCTATTTGGGTGAGCCATATATGTTCGTCCAAATTTCATGCACAGTGAAAGTTGGATAATTGTTCAATTTAATAGTCAACTCAAATAATGGATCATCCTAGCGTTTACATCTGGAACAGTGAACAATGAAATTGTGATGCAAAATAAGTTCTATTGCGTGGCTGATTTAAATTGATGCCAAGGACCTAGATAACACCTGTCTGCTAGGCTGCAGTTGACAAAATGTAGGCATCTGGATATATTAGATAACTTTAACAGCAAAAAAAGGTTTGCTAGCCTAGAAATTGACATGCCACGGATGCCCTCACATGGGAAGAAAATGCAAACAAGATCATTGATATCTTGATTACTTCACGCTACTGAAATGCATCTACTACTTGGATCATCAAGCTTAATTATTCAGGGACTTAAGAAACTAACTTGCTTGAATGGTTGTCATTTTTTGAGTGTAGTAGCTAGGAGAGAAGCCAAGTTGGCGGATTCCAATTATGTCACATGGATTACATGATGCTTGTGAATCCATGCGTTATGATGCACAATATTAAGTCGCGTTGGCACCAATCTAGCATGGAGATAACACATCGGTGCTTAGGGTGCTTTATAACGCAATGACGACCAATCTTAGTCTTGTGAGTTTAGAAAAAAGTGGTACAACATTTCAGTGGTCATCGACCTTGCCAAGAATGACAGGGGGGCCGTGAAGAGCTTGCCAAAAGAAAGTAAAAAGAAGACGCCACCGAGAGAAACAACGCCTCCGATGCCCCCCGAGACTACGCGATCTGCCCCAAGTTGTTGACGTAGACCATCCCCAACGTCCCCACACGCGTACACCACAAAAAATACAACCAAAACTCCAACCTTATCACTCTCTCTCCCACTCCTATCTCCCTTCCTCACCTCATAACATCCTCCCCATTCCTACACCTTCTTCCACTCCGTTCTCCCGTTGTCCCTCTCACCAATCCCTTCTACTCCTCTTGCCAACACCTCCGCATTCGGACATCGCTCTCGCGTCAACTCCACGACCTTAACCAGAGGCACCACAAAGATCGACACCGCCATGGCCACTAAAACCATTGAATCTACCCTTGGTGGCACGTTCACGAACTCCGGAACCGTTGCCCGTACCATGTATGGAATACAAACCCGTAGCACTGGTTATAACGAACATAGCAGCAAGACTCTTGCGGTTCCAGGTCCCGGCAGGCCTCATGTCCCTGAGGAACGGCGAGGCAATGACGCCAACTCCCGGCGGCACGATGCCATTGAGTAATAAGTAATTAAATGCTCTTGTCATCAGGGTTGCTCCCATGGATCAATTCTGAAATGGCTCTGTAAATAGTAGCAGTCAGCCCCGATCGAGTAGCTAGCTGCTAGGCCTATGACCGTCCCGTGGTTTGGCGAGAACTTCCTCATGGGCACGGCGTAGCACACGGTGTTGGTCCAGCAAATGCTGTTCCCTGCCGGCACGTTTAACATGAGGGCCTGCCAGTAGGAAAGCGATGCGATCTTGTTTGCAAGGAAGAGGAATTGGACGCCGTAGCCGATCAAACCGATGGTGCCACCGATCACTGGGAGTGACCACAGGGGGAGATGGCTGACTGCTATGCCAAAGAGCTTGCCGGCATTGGATGAAGCAATAAGGTTATTGAGTTGCACCTGGGAGACGCCAAGTCGTTTCTTTAGTTCGGAGGAGTAGGCCGAGAAGTCTGAATTCGTGAGGCCGACGGATTGGAGCCAAATGATACACACCAAGCTTAACAATGACTGTGAGCTTGATTGACTTTTCCTTTCTTTCTAGCTCCTCCCTTCTATTGGAAATCTTGGCACGCTAAGATGTTGGAATCTTCTGCTTGCCAACCATCTGGAGTTGTATAAGGTGATGATCGGAAAGATGATATTTGCTTGACATATTAGAGTAACTTGGTATATCAGTCGATGAATGGATGAAAGAAGTGGTTGTAAATAAGTCTCTCGTCAATTCCAAGGAAGTTCTAAAGGGAACGATCAGATTTTGGATGACGGGTGAGACACGGCCTCTAAGTTACACTACTCTGGTTTGAGTTTAATTTTCTTAGGTAAACTTTGGTCCATCACATAATTCGTACATCAAGCCAATCAATAGTAGTTCCTATCTACGTATTGTTGTGACTTGCATTAATGTGTGCTTATTGATTAGTCTAATCTATCAACCATGCATATGATATACTAGATCTACTCAACAACGGTTGAATGTGAAGGTAAGAAGAGTTCCATAGCAAGAGGAAGCGAAGAGACGTCCAAGGTTATTATGCGATCTCACAAATTCGTGCTTGGTTTTTTGGCATGAACAAATGGAGCCTAACTTGATGGGGAAACCGTTCCTGACCGACAGTAGGATGGGATGCGATTTAGTTTGAAGGTTCTTAATTATAGACCTGAATTCATCCTAAATATTCTGTACAATTTGGCATCATTAGCTCCTGTGAATTCCATCATGATGCAAGAGATCGGGTATCAGCACGATATTTAATCTACAAATTGTGGACTTATCGCAGCTATCATGACACCAGAAAAATGGAATTCGTGGGAGCTGTTGGTTCTGAATCAAGGTCCCACGGTTTTCTCAAGAATTTGAGAACCTTGTGAACTAGACTAGTCCAAGAGGTTGATCTTTGGTGGGGAGTTGTGCGTGATGCAAAGCATCAGCTGGTCCAGTAAATCAAAGCCTAACACCTCCCTGACCAAGTGGTCTTCCTTCAGTCCCTGGCTTTGTGTGGTGAAACTCGTCTTACACCAAGACTTGGAAACCTGGATGGCCACCAAATGTGTGTGATGGCAAAGTTCGGGCACATTCCGGTGCAGTTGGCACTAATTGCTTTGTTCGATTTCCATGTCCATCAAGATGTTTGTATGGCATCCAGATTTCCCAACAGGCATGCTAGTTTGGTGCCCACGCCTAAATTGCTTTCTGGTGGTCCAGTTTGAACATTGATCAGTTTTGTGTGGGTACGTCAAAGTTGGACATTGGGAGCCAATTATATGGGTAGGCCCAATCTGATTCTGTCCTAATGAATAAGAGACATATGGCCCATACTCATTTCTGGCCCATGTGCACCACTAGCTTTAAGGAATTTTATCATTTTTATTTACTTCAAGTAAATATTTATCAATTTTTATAATGATCAATATATATGTAGGAGAGTAATGCTTGAGGTCACCAATTCATGCATATGAAAAGTTCTTCTTGTGGTGGAAAGTGATCGGTGTAACTTGCAAGAATTAGTACGGTATATGAGCTAGCTAATCTCCATTTTAGAAAGATATCACAAAGGATACAAATGGGTTTTGAAATTGTTCTTAATTATCAATCGAGTAACGGACTGTACTCAATTTTCGAAACGAGGCATGAATGGGCCAAATCTCTTTTAGAAATCTATTCTTCAATTTTTTTATTGCCTGCGTTAAACCGAAAGCATCAGTTGCATCATGCCGAAGCCGTAGATCTCGCAGTTGGTTTATTAGCTTCTTTAATTGACCCTCTTTTGTAGTCGTAACATGAGCAATTTAATGATCTTTGTAATGTTAACCCTAAGTCACCTTCCTTGAAGGCCAGAAAGATGGAGATCTTCCTCACCGGGTTCCTGCAAGAAAAGTCTCTATCTTTTTCATCGGGTTCCTGCAAGAAAAGTTTCCGGAGACCAGATGCTCTAGCGGGGATCCTCTGATACTCAAGTAAACAGACAAGAGTTAACTAGCAGAAATAAGCTAGAGAACTAAAGTTCATGATTCTTCCCTCGTTGTATGTGTTGGCTTTTATACATGTCCGATGATCTCTCTTTTTCCGCTTCCAGAAGGTTGCTGACTTCGAGATGCTTTTGTCCACTAATGGACGAAAGGCAAGGCTGACAGCAACGGATCGCAACCGCTAGGTGTCCCTCCTCGCCTGCCACCTGCCGAGTACGGCACTGCGGGTGGCAGGCGGATATGGTTGCATTTGGCGTGCGTCGTAACGGGGTAGGGTCACGCATTGTTGCAGGCGAGTGGTGGATCACGTGGCAACTGCAGGCGGTTGGTGGGCCACGTGGATGTGTCAGGTAGCTCAGGGCAGCGGGTTACCAGCCTTGGTGGCCAGACCGAAACGGAGGCTCGAGACCAAGACCGAGGCTGACACCCGAGGCCGAGGCCGACGCTAACGCTTGAGGCAGACGCTGATGCTCGAGGCCCAGGCCAAGGATGAAGCTAGAGGCCGAAGGGAACCTCGGACCTCCGATGAGAGCCTCGGAGGCCGAGGCTGACGCCCGAGGCCGAGGCCGACGCTGACGCTTGAGGCCGAGCTGACGCTCGAGGCTGGAGCTTGAGGCCCAGGCTAAGGTTGAAGCCAGAGGTCGAGGGGAACCTTGGACCTCCGATGAGGGCCTCGGAGACCGAAGCGGATGCTCGGGGCCGAAGCTCGAGACCGAAGCTTAAGGCCCAGGCTAAGGTTGAAGCCAGAGGCCGAGGGAACTTCGGACCTCCGATGAGGGCCTCGAAACCGAAGCGGGCCTTTGTCCACCATTTACTTTGACGGCCTTGGATCAGCCACATCATAATATTCTTTCAGCTCTTAATCCCTCTTTTTTCCTAACCATCCTATCTAAATAACCTTTTTCGGTTAAATCCTTTTGCACAATCACTCTTAACTTATAGGTATCATTTACTATTTTATCTTATGTAAAATTTGAATTTATCAAATATTTATTTTTAAAAAAAAAGGGATTCATGCATAACATTTTAGCATTAACAATAAATAATGTTTCACAATCACTAAGAACTTCATGATGACAATTTAGGGCTCAACGTTATCTATATCATAATAACAGGGATTATGAGACGCTCGTCTAACCCAATTAATGCGATCTAATTGTAACTGAAGTATACAAGCTAAATGTTATATATATAATAAAGTAGACAAGCTAAAAAATTAAATAGGCAAGTAGGGACTCCTGGGATACGTCAACTCTTTGACCGCTTTTTATCCCTTTTCGTTCTTTGGTTGTATGTACACAGGATATATATTAGATTATTGAGCCCATTATCTTAATTTTTTTAGTTTTATATGTATTGAGGCGTAGGAACTAGCAAGCGTTTAAGACGCATAAATATAATTTAGTGCGGCAAGAAACCTATGAAAGGCATTATAAAATTAGAAGATATATATACTTGATGAATGAGAAGTTACGGAGGAAAAAGAAGTTATTCTTTTTCTTTTTTTTGTTAAGATTCAACATATTAAATATAGTTATAGTTTTTATTAAATTATATTTGACTTGCGAAGAGAAGAGGTGGCAACCAGGCCTTTGAAAACTGCAAGATCTTTCATTTTTTTAATTTAGTAAAAGTAAAATATATTTTCAACACCTAGTCAATGAATTAAAGGTTAGTATGGGTAAAATTTTTTCAAGATCCAAATAAATTTAGTCTTTAACAATATATAAATTTTCCTATGGCCTCTACTTGAATCGTCATCCCGTCGCCCACATATATGTAACTTTCACCATCACTTAGCTTTTGGTAAATTAGGCAACCCTGCATAGACATATTAATGCGAGTTGTTGCACCAGAATCTATCCGCCACATATGTCTAGATACTGAAGTTAAATTAATCTCATAACAAACCAAATTAAGAAGCATATATTTCTTAGCATGCCAAGTATGATAATTGGTGCAGTCCTTCTTTTTATGCCCTTCAGCTCCACAGAAGAAACAACCAATATTGCTTGAGTTAGTTGGTTTCTTTTGTTGTTTCTTATGAGGTGTTATTGTAGGGAGAAATAAACTCTGAGGTATGCATATTTTAAAATTTGATAAATATTATCAATGCGAAAAATAAAAGATTACATATTAATCTATCTAATATGCATCAAGATCATATATTTGCCTTATATATAGGATCGCTTGATCTAAAATATGCATATAAATAAAATTATCAAGATCATATCTTGATCCTCAAGGTAAGAAGTCGTATTTCTTGCCTTGAATCATGCCTTAAAATCTAGGGATCATATCACTTACCTTAAGGGCAGTTGGTAAATCCTTTTATGCTCTGCAGCCATTCAATCGCCCAGCCTAGAGTATCGTCCACGCGAAGCCCCGAATAATCGGATTTCCAAGGAGTGCTAGCTCGATAAATCCTTTTATGCTCTATAGCCGTTCAATCGCCCGGCCTAAAGTATCGTCCATGCGAAGCCCCAAATGATCAAATTTCTGGGAGTGCTAGCTCGCAGAAAAATAACTTTGCTGATCTTGAATCCTCCCACTTGAATCTTCCTCCAAGATAAACGTATCACGCTTCCGCTGACACCAGAATCACCAGGATTTTCTATTCTAACCTTTTAGAATTTCAATCCACGATATATCGTGTGTTGTTGTTCTATGTAATTGGTGAGAGATATCCTCTATTTATAGTCTCATTTTAGCCAGCCCATTGAATTCAAACATTTAGAATTCTGCCGTTCGGTAAAAAGCATAGAGACGCCAACCAAAAAGGTGCGGCGTTTGGTTAATTCCGACGTTCGGTGAAAACCAAAGAGTCGCTTTGGCTAATTCAAAGAGGAATATGAATTCTAACACTTAGAATTCTAATTCAAAGAGATATATGAATGCTAACACTTAGAATTCCAACGGGAGAAGATTAATGTCAGGCATTAGAATTTAATCTCTCATGAGATGATATTTCAGCCATCTCATCATGTGAGATCCTTATGCGAGAGGTTTGGGTTCAGGTGATGGTTTAATATGATCTGAATTTATTAGACTGAACCCACATAGATCATGGTCCTAGCCTAAATCAAATTTGGCTAGTCATAAATCTATTTAAATCCAAATCAAGTCTAATTTCAAATCAATATTTGAAATTGACTAGTCCTTCTAATAGAATTAAATCAAATTGAATCTTATTCACTTGTACTTAACCCAATTGAGATAATTCAATCAATCAAATTGATTAATTAAATTATATACGATTCTCAATCATTGATCAACAAATAGATCATCCTAGGAAACTTCTATGCGTGTGACTCTTTAGGTTCGAACCTAAGCTGGTAGCATAGAAACAACTTTCTATACTAATCGATATGCCCATCTAGCAATGGAACCTGACGTTTGGATAGGTCGAAGAGTTGCCGAGCAAACTCCAAGAACCCTAAGAAACAGTTATTGTATAATTCATCATCTTGACCATAAATGCTAAGGATGCCTTAAAGCCTGTCAACTCTAAACAACAAATCAATAAAGTGATTTCAATTTTAGTGATCATATGACTTTCACATGAAGTGCCTTGGCCAAGGTCTTGCTAAATTGAAACACAAGCATTTCTCATTTTAACGGGATAGGTCAAATTCCATCTTGATCCACAACTAACTACCACAAGTACTTGACTGCACCCAGTAACCTTTCGTAGCTTGATTAGAAATCCAGGTGGTCCGGCACCTAAGTACAATGAGTTGCTTGTAAGCCATTGGTTGTGATCTTAAAGTCTAAAGGATACTTATACCTATATCTTCTCGAATTAACTCTTGACAGTAGAGTATCTGGAAATGAGTCACGTTCGGTGAAATGTACTCCTACACTTTCACTTGTATGCCATACCAGTGTCTCTACACTCCTTGGTTAAGAAAATAATCAACAAATATGATATACAACGTCCTATAATTGATAGTACTATGGCCCTATCATAGTATATCATTTGGTCGCGAACTCTTTTAAGGACCTTCAAAGATAAATCCTCCTTTATCGTGAAGGAAGATCCTGAGGGCTTCATTACCATTAGGAGTTTTAAGAAGATGTTCTTATAGTGAATAAACTGCCAAATAACTTTTATTAATATATCAATTTATATAATTTACATTAGCACAATCATCAAATGATTAGCTTTAGGATACAATTCCCAACAAACTCCCACTTAGCCTAAAGCCACTCTTTACAGTATTTAATACCCATCTTCAATTTATAGTCATCAAACTCCTTGATGCTGAGTGCTTTAGTAAATGGGTCACCTAGGTTTTCCTTTCCATCAATCTTCTGAAGATTTATGTCACCTCGGTCTACAATCTCTCGTATAAGATGAAACTGGCGCAGTATATGCTTGGTGCGCTGATTTGCTCGTAGTTCCTTTGCTTGAGCTATGGCACTAGTGCTGTCATTGTACAACAGGACTGGTCCATCTATGGAAGGTGCCACTCCAAGCTCGGAGATAAACTTTCGCAGCCACACAGCTTCTTTCGCAGCATCCGATGCACTGATGTACTCTGCCTTGCACACCGAATCTGCCACTGTATGTTGCTTGAAACTTTTCCAGCAAATAGCTCCACCATTTAGGATAAACACGAAACCCGATACACTTTTGCTATCATCATGATCTGATTGAATCAGTATATTCAACAAGTTTTAAATCAGACTCTCCATAGACTAACCACTGGTCCTTAGTATTTCTCAAATACTTAAGGATTATCTTAACAACTTGCCAGTATTTTTCTCCTGGATCAGATTGGTATCTACTCACTACTCCTAGTGAGTATGCCACATCTGGTCTTGTACATGTCATGGTGTACATAATCGATCCCACTGCCGAAGCATATGAAATTCGACTCATACGTTCTCTTTCATTAGGAGTTGTCGGACAATCCTTCTTAGAAAGATGAATTTCATGGCCTATCGAAAGATAGCCTTTCTTGGAATTCTCCATGCTAAACCTCTTTAGCACGGTATCAATGTACGTAGATTGGGATAAACCAAGCATCCTCTTAGATCTATCTCTATAGATCTTCATCCTTATGATGTATGATGCTTCTCTCAGATCTTTTATGGAGAATTATGATGATAACCATGTCTTTATTCCTTGTTATGCAGGGATATCATTCCCGATTAAGAGAATATCATCCACATATAATACAAGAAATATAATAACGGAATCGTTAGCCCATTTATAAATGTAAGGTTCTTCTTTATTCTTAATAAAGTCATAAGATTTGATCACTTTATCAAATCGTATGTTCCAACTCCTAGATGCTTGCTTAAGTCCATAAATAGACTTCTATAGCTTGCACACTTTAGACTCATCTTCAGATATAAAACCTTCAGGCTGTATCATATACACATGTTCTTCTAAATCACTATTTAGAAAAGCGATTTTAACATCCATCTGCCAAATCTCATAATCAAAGTGTGCTGCTATAGCTAGCATAATCCGAATGGATTTCATCATTGCCATAGGAGAAAACGTTTCGTCATAGTCAATACCATAACATTGACGATAGCCCTTAGCAACCAGACGTGCTTTATAGGTCTCAATCTTTCCATCTGTGCCTCTTTTCCTATTGAAAACCCACTTACACCCTATGGGTTTTATTCCTTCGGATGGATCAACTAATGTCCATACATTATTGTCCTTCATGGAATCAAGTTCGGATTTTATGGCATCAAGCCATTTATTAGAGTCAGTCCTTTGCATAGCATCCATATAGGTGATCGGATCCTCGTTGTTCTCATCGAGCTCAACAAGATCTTCATTCTGAACCAAGAAACCTAAGTATCTGTGCGGTTGATGTGGTACTCTACCAGATCGCCTTAATGGTGCATCTAAAATGGGTTTTGAGTTTGATCTAATCAACTCATATTCTAAAGGTTCACTAGTTTGTGTTGTTCCTTCTACTTGATGAACTTCCTCAAGTTCAATATTATAGCTATTTGTTCCTTCACTAAGGAACTCCTTTTCAAGAAAAAATGCTCTATTACTAATGAACAACTTTTGTTCTTCAGTATTGTAGAAGTAATATCCTTTGGTTTCTTTTGGATAGCCGATGAAAAAATATTTATCAGATTTGGATTCAAGTTTGTTTGATTTTGCACGTTTCACATAAGCCGAACACCCCCAGACTCTCAGATAGGTGATAACCAGTTTATGTCCATACCACATCTCATGTGGAGTTTTATAACAGACTTACTTGGAACATTATTAAGAATATGACAAGCCGATTCTAATGTGTATCCCCAAAATGATATTGGCAAGCTTGCAAAACCCATCATAAACCGAACCATGTCTAATAGGGTTTGATTCCTTCTTTCGGACACACCGTTATGCTGCGGTGTTACAGGAGGAGTCCATTGGGAGAGAATCACATTCTCCCTTAAATATGTCACAAAGTCATTGGAAAGGTATTCGCCTCCTCGATCTGATCGAAGGATCTTAATGCATTTTTCTATTTATTTTTCTACTTCTTTATGATATAGTTTGAACATTTCAAATGACTCAGATTTATGTCTCATAAGATAAACATAACCGAACCTAGAAAGGTCGTCTGTAAAAGTAATGAAGTAGTAATATCCACCTTTGGCATAAGTACTCATTGGTCCACATATATCAGTATGTACTAGACCCAATAGCTCTTTGGCTCTTTCACCTTTTCCAGTAAAAGATGACTTGGTCATTTTACCAAGAAGACATGATTCACAGGTAGTTAACGATTCACAATCATCAATTCGAAGGATGCCCTCCTGAGTTAACATGTTTAATCTATTCTTGTTGATATGACCCAGCCGATGGTGCCAAAGATAAATATCTGTGACATCAGTTGTTCTAGGGCGCTTACTTGATTTATACACTACATTTACCGGCTATGATAATATAAATGCCATTAGATAAATGCCCAGTCATTACAGTGAATCCATTCATAATGATATTCAAAGTAACATTCTTTACTGAAATTTCATAATGACTTTTGGCCAGAAGGCCTATAGAAATTACGTTCAATAAGAACGTTGGGCAAAAATGACAATCATTTAGTATAATGATATTTCTATTGAAAACTATTTCAAGAACTCCTAATGCTAGAACTGGAACTAATCTTCATCGCCGACATTAAGGAATCTTTCATTGTCCTCAAATCTTCAAGTGACCTGTAGTCCCTGCAATGAATTGCAAATGTTAAAAGGACTTCCGGTATCCAATACCCATGTCTGATTATTATATACAGAAAAATTACAAGGTGTTATCATATAAATACATTGTTGAGCAACATCTTTCCCCTTTTTCTTCTTTGGCCTGTTTGGATCAAGTGTGGTAATGTAAAGAGGACAGTTCCTCTTCCAGTGCCCTTGCATCTTGCAATGAAAGCATTCAGCTTGACTTTTATCAACTTTCTTCTTCTGCATCTGACCACTTATAGATGTCCTAGCATGTTGCATCTTTTTCTTATTCTTTTTCTTCTTCCCTTTCCCAAAGGGTTGACGCCCTACCTTAGATCCTTCAACCACATTAACCAAACCCTTAGAAAGCTGGTTATCCTTCTCAAAGTTCTATAACAACCCCAACAAACCGTGGTAGTTGACTGCAAGTTTTGTCATTCCAAAATGAGTAAGGAAAGGTCGGAAGGATGGAAGCAAGGAATTCAGGATCGCATATTTTCCTAACTGCTCATGTAGGGGAAAGCCGAGCTTGCTTAGCAGTTCTATCTTCTCGATCATGTATAATACATGATCAGTGACAGGAGATCCATCCCTCATTCGAGCATTAAAAATAGCAAACTAGTCTTGTGCCTTTCAACGTCATCAGGTATGCCAAAAGATTCATTCAACGCTTGAATGATTTTTTCTGACTGAGCATTCTCAAACCGGCGACCGAATTCATTGTTCATTGCTGCTAGCATGATGCAACGTATGCTAGTTCTATCACTAAGCCACTTCTGATAAGTGTCTTTCTTAGAACTTTGTGTGTTTGCATGAGGTATCTTTGGTGCAGGATTATTCAGAATATATAAAATCCTCTCATGCTTAAGGACGATCTTAAGTTTTTTAAACCAGCTATTGAAATTTGAACCATTCAACTTGTCACTATCCAATAGGAACCTTAATGATAAATTAGTAGCCATTTTCTGCATAAGGAAAAACTAAAGTTTATTAGTATATAAATTGATTCAGTCTAAAGACTTGGACTTTAGTCTAAAGATTCTCTCACTATTTTGTTCAAATTGACAGCCTCTACACCCCAATTCGAAGAATTATTCTTAATTCTTTAGTGGGCACTAAGATCTACATAGACTACATACAGGCCCAAGTGAAGCTTTGCCAACCCATATACATCTAAGAGTAGGTTCAAAACCAATTGTTTTCCCAAACAATTCTTAGTGTTCAGTTTTGCCCCATGTTCCTCTTCAGCAGGCATGGAGTGCCTCACTGAAAGTTCTGGTTAGGTCCAACCATTAAATGATATAATCAGTGTAACCTATCAATAGACAACCAAGCCCGAGTGAAGCTCGGCCCACCTGACTATCTATTTAATAGTTACGCTGACTTATCATATAATGAATAATAATTCGATGGTTGACAAGCACCAGGCATGGAGTGCCTCCAATGATTATCAAGACATCGGACTCATTATCATCCACCTTAATGGAAGGCTATGATCTAGTTATCATATAACTATTTCATTTTAAGGACCTAATAATTTTAGAGGATTTAATAATCTGAAGACAAATTGACTAATCAAGTTCTTCTACTGAACCTATGAAATCGGTAGAATGAAACAAGATTAAGTCTGGTTAAGTGGCACCTAAATCAGTCAGACTGATTTTCTTATAGGCATGGGTCAACCCGAATCAGGTAAATGATCAGAATCATAAATGGTTCACCATATTGACTAGGTAAGTGAGATCGATGGGAAGGATATGCCATTAACTCGTTAAAGACGCATCAATACGAGTAGCTCCCAATTAAAAACCATTCGATCGTTGATCTTAGAGCAACTTTCCAACTCACCTTGACATCATATGGTTAACCAATTTTGATTTGACCATCTAAGAGATTCATGCTCAACCACGGAGCCTAATCTACTTCCATTTTGTTTAATCAAAGAGAAGGACATGATCAACTACAACTATTGTTTGATTTAGAGCATTCTTAACCTAATCTAATTAATTTAGATTTGATCAAATACTCTTTTAGTCCAGTTGATTTAAACCTTAGGGTCTAACCCTTTATGGATCCGATTTAGCTAACCCAAAAGATTAAACACATTTCATATTTACATGTCATATATTTAAATCAAGCATCACTTGCATTATGTTACTACTCATAATTCCTATATTTAGATCATATCTAAAAAGATTATGAATTAATATTTGACATTCAAATAAAATTCTCATAAATATTTGTATGTTTCATAACATAGATTACAAGTCATCATATCTCATATCAATGTTTTTATACTAAACATGCAAATATAATGCTTTTATACAACATCAATATGTATCAAATATAAAACATATTTTGAGAGAGTGTGTAATCTGTGTATTGAAGCCAAAGATCAATTTAAATTATCTTTTGACTAAACATCAAGAACCATAACGTCATGGCAATATGTCATAGAATACCTCGTTGAATGGGTAATTTGGATTTTTAATCCATCTATGACCGAATAGACTGATCCGTTTTAGCTTTGACTACATAATTAATGAGAGCATTAATCTTACATGCAATAAATTAGATCAATTTGTAAGGAGAAATAAACTTCGAGGCATGCATATTTTAAAATTTGATAACTATTATCAATGCAGAAACTAAAAGATTACAAATTAATCTATCTAATATGCATCAAGATCATATCTTTGCCTTATATATAGGATCGCTTGATCTAAAATATGCATATAAATAAAATCATTAAGATCATATCTTGATCCTTAAGGTAAGAAGTCGTACTTCTTGCCTTGAATCATGCCTTAAGATCTAGGGATCATATCACATACCTTAAGGGCAGTTGGTAAATCATTTTATGTTCTGCAACCGTTCAATCGCCCGGCCTCTAGTATCGTCCACGCGAAGCTCCGAATGATCGGATTTCCGGGAGTGCTAGCTCGCGAAAAAATAACTTTGCTGATCTTGAATCCTCCCACTTGAATCTTTCTCCAAGATCCACCATGCTTCCGCTAACACCAGAATCACCAGGATTTTCTATTCTAACCTTTTAGAATTTCAATCCACGATATATCGTGTGTTGTTGTTCTATGTAATCTGGTGAGGGATGCCCTCTATTTATAGTCTCATTTTAGCCAGCCCATTGAATTCTAACATTTAGAATTCCGCCGTTCGGTAAAAAGCAAAGAGATACCGAACCAAAGAGGCGTGGTGTTTGGTTAATTCCGATGTTCGGTAAAAATCAAAGAGATGCAGCATTTGGTTAATTTCGTCAAAACCAAAGAGTCGCAGTGTTTGGCTAATTCAAAGAGGTACATGAATTCTAACACTTAGAATTCCAACGGAAGAAGATTAATGTCATGCATTAAATTCTATATGAGAATTTAATCTCTCATGAGATGAGATTTCAGCCATCTCTTCATATGAGATCCTTATGCGAGAGGTTTGGGTTCAGGTGATGGTTTAATCTGATTTGAATTTATTGGACTGAACCCACATAGATCATGGTCCTAGCCCAAATCAAATTTGGCTAGTCCTGAATCTATTTAAATCCAAATCAAGTCTAATTTCAAATTAATATTTGAAATTGACTAGTCCTTCTAATAGACTTAAACCAAATTGAATCTTATTCACTTGTACTTAACCCAATTGAGATAATTCAATCAATCAAATCGATTAATTAAATCATATATGATTCTCAATCATTGATCAGCAAATAGATCATCATAGGAAACTTCTATGCGTGTGACTCTCTAGGTTCGAACCTAAGCCGATAGCATAGAAACAACTTTCTATACTAATCGATGTGCCCATCTAGCAATGGAACCCGACGTCCGGATAGGTCGAAGAGTTGCCGAGCAAACTCCAAGAACCCTAAGAAATAGTTACCGTATAATTCATCCTCTTGACCATAAATGCTAAGAATGGCTTAAGAGCCTGTCAACTCTAAACAGCAAATCCATAAAGTTATTTCAATTTTAGTGATCATGTGACTTTCACATGAAGTGCCTTGGCCAAGGTCTTGCTAAATTGAAACACAAGCATTTCTCATTTTAACGGGATAGGTCAAATTCCATCTTGATCCACAACTAACTATCACAAGTACTTGACTGCACCCAGTAACCTTTCGTAGCTGGATTAGAAATCTAGGTGGTCCGGCACCTAAGTACAATGAGTTGCTTGTAAGCTACTGGTTGTGATCTTCAGGTCTAAAGGATACTTATACATATATCTTCTCGAATTAACTCTTGACAGTAGAGTATCCGGAAATGAGTCACGTTCGGTGAAATGTACTCCTACAGTTTCACCTATATGTCATACCAGTGTCTCTACACTCCTTGGTTAAGAGGACAACCAACAAATATGATATACAACGTCCTATAATTGATAGTACTATGGCCCTGTCATAGTATATTATTTGATCGCAAACTCTTTTAAGGACCTTCAAAGATAAATCCTCCTTTATCGTGAAGGAAGATCTTGAGGGCTTCATTACCATTAAGAGTTTTAAGAAAATGTTCTTGTAATGAATAAACTGCCAAATAATTTTTATTAATATATCAATTTATATATAATTTACATTAGCACAATCATCAAATGATTGGCTTTAGGATACAATTCCCAACAGTTATATCTGCAACCTCCTTATCCTTCTTTCTTTTATTTTTCTTGCCCTTGTTCTTAGGGGTTGAGGCCAGGTGAGTACTCTCTGTCTTATCTTGCTTCAACCTTTCCTCATCTTGAACGCAGTGTGATATGAGCTCTTTCAGAGACTAAGTCTCTTTCTGATAGTTATAGCTCATCTTAAACTGATTAAATTATGCCAGAAGAGATATCAAATGTCGGCACCCCATCCTCTTGGGACCACTAATAACAAACCTGTGCACCTGAGGTAATCGGTTGAGTTCTACTAGCTTTTATGTGATGCTCCATAAAGAGCTAGAAAATTTTAATAGATTATCACAAGCGGTAGACACTCGAAAATACGTCCTATTAAAACTTTTTATTTGACATCCTCAAGCAGTTTATCAGAATTCATAATTGACATCAAAAGCATAAGTACATATATTATACTCATAATTCCCTCCAAAGCACGAGTCTTTCATTCATATCCAAATAAGTCTGATACATCACCATACCCATTGTATATATACACATATATATAAACACAAAAGTCATCATTTGTACACTCTTGCCTCCAAGCAAACTTTATAAGCCAAGGGTCCAGTCCCACTAGCCTTGATCCTGCCAACCAGACTCACTGAACTAAAAATAAAAGTGTCAACCATAGAAGGGTGAGACCTAAGTCCCAATGACTGAATAACCTTCTAACTATGAAAAATTATAAATCACATCACCATATCAAATATAATAAGAATATATAGCATGAGTAAGCATGAAATGCACATTTGGACATGATATTAGAAAACATAAGACATAGCTTATTCTTTGAATAATGTACATCTTTTTGAAATGATAAAGAATAACTTGTAATTTAGCTTATGATTTCAATAATATATATCAGTATCGAAATACTCTATAAATAACTTTTCACTGAAAAATAACTCATTGATATAAAGATCCGTGCATGATGCATTACAACATAAAAGATATGCATTCTTTATATACAGCCCAAACTTCCTTTATTAAATTTTTGGATCTCCATTGGGATTTACGTGCCCACTGGCATTTCTTTTAAAAACCCTTCCTTATAGGGAAAAACTTTTAGCCCACTGGCCTTTTTGAAATAATTGCATATTTTTAAAACATTATAATGCTGGGTTATATGTGATGCCTCCGAGGTACCACTCTACAGTCGTCCTCTTGCAGGTGTACACTCATCGGGTGCATGATTTGCAACAGAATCCCCACACAAATAGCATTCTTTACTTGTGCGGCTCACCCAGCATAGCAAGTTATTCCTTGATCTTGGAATCTCAGATTTTCTCTCTGCCTCCATGGGCTATACAGTAACCAGCTCATTACCGAGCTATGATTTATGCCCTCATAGGCTACTTGCAATCTGTCCCACTAGGCCTGATCTAGCATGCACTCACCCCTAGCACTGGGAATCATCGTACGATTAAATCCCAAGGAGGTGTCATCTCAATAGTGGTGTGCAATGCTCATGCTACAGCATAGTCTAAAGGATGATCAGCCCCATAGCTGTCTGATGCTCGATATGATACATACATCAAACCATATTATTCAAGAAGCTTTATCATGCAAATATACCATGTATGCATCAAAAATCCACATATCAAACTCATAGTTCATTCTTTCTATTTGAAACTTATGCTTTGACTTTATATAATAGAATCCTTGCTTAAAGACTCATGCATCGAACTCCATGCATCAAAATATCATATATTAGATTCTCATTTCTCAGATTTAAAAATATATAATACTCTACTATCATACCATTGCTAGATATTTGACATCATTATACCAGTTCAAAATAACTTTTTAGTGCTAGATGAGAAAGCCACTCACCTTAGTAGATTACTCATTAACTTATATTTAACTCCGATATTTCGGCTCCTTGTAACAACCCTCTTAATCTAGGTCATCATATAGACATAGTGATTGTTAAGTTCACTGCATGCAAGGTTTTTCTGAAACTATGCATGCATGCATGCTCTAAGCTCTGATATCACATAATTTTCTTCCATCCTTTCTCTATCTAAGATTACATCTACTACAAGAATCTAAGAAAATCTAAGCTATGCAAGGTCTAGGAAAATTATAGCTTACTCTGGCTAATTCCCCCTTTTTCCCCTTAATTCCTAGTTGCTTAGGGGCTAAGGCATGATAGTGGGCTTTAAATAGCCTAGCAAATTTTTATTTTTCCCTCAAGAACTCTTCAAGTATGTTTTTTAGAAAACATGTGTCTCACTCTAGACCATAATACTTTGCCCTTAAGTTTTTTTTTTCAAATTGCCCTTAGCAACACTTGGAAATAACCTCAAAGCCATTCCCCTTTTTAACCCTAAAAAGTTATCAATTTACCTCCCAGGAGTTGACTCAAATAGGCCACGAGTCGGCTCGGGCTTGGGAATCCCAAACTGAAATTTCTGCCTGATGAGGAGTTGACTCTAAGAGTCGACTCGAGCCCTGCATGACAGCTCGAGCACTAGGCAGAATTCCAACCTCTCTATTTTTCTAAATGAGTCGATTGGCCCTTCTGCAGGAGTCGACTCGAGAGTGTGCCAGAAGCATTAAACTGCACCAGAGTTGATCGACTCTCACTGTAAGAGTTGACTCTAAGTGCTAAAATATGACACGCAAGGGTAGACTCAAACTAAACTTGATTTTTCTTGTAATTTTGACTGATTAAAACTCAAATCTCTGAACACTTATTTAAAATCACTAATAATATAAAAATATACTCATTTACACCATATTTTTTTTATTTATCAAGTGGACGATACACCCAACACATCATTAAAACCATCCAACTTCCACTACAAATGAAAATGCTATTAATATTACAAAGATTACAAAATTTTCAAGATGTTACATCAAAATCAGATACACTAGCAAATCCTTAGAGAGTTTAAGATTAAGTGCATTCAATTTTGAAGCAAGATGAGACATCTCTATGATATTCCCTGATATTGCCTTTATCCTTATACCTCATTGAAAATAGGCTTGTTAAGAGCATACTAATTTCAGCCTTTTTGTTCTTGACAAACCTCTTTTCAATATCTGCAAGAAAATTCCTTGCTGTAGTGATTTCTTCATACATTGTGCCCCTGAATGCTTCTAGAATGGCTTTCTTCATGATCAGCATACACATGCGATTTGATCCTTCCCACCTTTCCATCTTTCTCTTTTGATCAGAGGTACTATTATTCGTAAGAGGTGGGGGAGCATCAGTCCTTAAAGCAAGGTCAAGATTCATGACTCTAAGAACTATCATGAGATTCTCTTGTCATGACTTGAAGTTAGAGCCATTAGCATAGGAATTGAATTGATGCTGGCATTAATATTAGCAGGAGTAATAGCTGAATAGAAAACAATAATAAACAAGCTCACATAAGTCTTTAAAGCAAATAAGTAAATTCAAATAAAGGTAAACCCCATATCAAGATACCAGACACTCCATCAATATTTCATCTTTGGACAAAATATTAACTTGTAAGTGATATCTTGATATAGTAATCAAACCTTAATGATAAATAACATATCAAATAAAATATCTTTCTTTGGACCGATTTATTATTCATATGTAAAACCGAATAATCACCACGTATTTATTATCACAGGTGCACATGTAATTTTGTTAAATATTCACCTTCTTTTGGGTAGATAAATATTCATATAAATTACATCCACTACAAGAGATTTTAAATATTGCGATGCCCAAATGCGTTGCAATTGCATCGCTAAACATGATATTGCGACGCAATTGCGACGCAACAAGGGCGTCGCTCAACTGTCCGTCGCAATACCCTTTCGTCGCAATATTGCGACTCTCTGCGACGCTCTTGCGACGCCACATTGCATCGCAATATTGCGACGCATGCAAATGCGTCGCTAAATTTAAAATAAATTTTTAAAAAAAAATTATTATTAAATATTGCGACGCACAAATTGCGTCGCAATATTTAAAATAAAAAAAAAATTATTAATATTGCGACGCATAAATTGCGTCGCAATATTTAAAATAAATTTTTTTAAAAAATTATTATTAAATATTGCGACGCAATAATTGCGTCGCAATATTTAAATAATTTTTTAAAAATTATTATTAAATATTGCGACGCAATAATTGCGTCGCAATATTTAAAATTAATTTTTTAAAAAATTATTTTAAATATTGCGACGCAAAATTGCGTCGCAATATTTAAAAATTTTTTAAAAAAATTTTAAAATTATTAAAATAATTCAATTTCGCTAAATCTAAATATTGATACAAACATTTTTCACTCAATCCAAACAATAATAATTTCAAAAAATAATTTATATATTAAAATTTTGAAGTTTTTACAACATAAAAAAAAAAAAAAAATACATCAAGAATCTGAATGATCACGTGGAGGCTGTGGAGGCTGAAGACTCTGCGACAAGCGTCTAACCATATCCCGCAAATAATGCATCTCATCTCGCATGTCTGCAACCTCCTGATCCCGGCCTCGCATACGATCCTCAAAATCCTGCTCGACCTCCTGCGAACCTCCTCTGCAATAGATCTGCGAAGCTCCTCTAAACGCTCGGGAGGAAGATCAGCAGGAACTCGCGAGCTGGAGGCCTGATGGGGAAAAAATGTAGAAGCTCTAGTGCCCATACCATAGACCCTGCGGTCTCGTGGCTGGGCACCAACAGCCTCCAAAAACACACGTCGACTCTCCTCTGCTGAGAGTTCGACGGGCGTCTCCCCATCAGTAGAGTCGACCTGCGATGCCTGGGAGCGAAGCTCCTCGACTCGTGTCTTGAAATTATGAAATCAACAATAAATGAGTTAATAAATTTCTCGAAATAAAATTTTAGAAATTAAACAGATACTACATAAATCTAATTTCTTACCGCAACCTCCCGTGATCGCGTGTCGACCCAGGAGCCGTCCCTCCTGGTGTGTGTCGCCCTGAATAGACGAAACTCACCAGGATCTCCGCCCTCCTGCTCAGTCTATAACAATAAAAAAAATGATATTAATACAAATATTTGTAAATAACTAAAATAGTAATTAAAATATTTATGTTTTCTTACCATACGCCGTCTGTGCTCCTGAATCGAAATGGAGCCCGAAGTATGACGGGAGAGACCCGTGCCAGGACCGCCCTTCTCAGATCGGCGGTTCGTGCTGGCTGATGCGGACCTCCTGCGCCAGCCATCGGACTCCCAGGCCTGCTGCCACTCGTGCCAAATACCCTCTGGCACGTGCGCAGGACGCTGACCCGACGACCTCCAACGATGAAGCATGTCGGAGTATCGGCGTCGCGTCAGAGCCTCCCATGCTGCCCTAATGGCATCATGGGTGGCAGGATCCCACGTAAACTTTTTCTGCATTAAAATAAACAGTTAGTTTCTGAATTTATTAACTTTAAAGAATTATATATCACTGATAAATTGTATTTAATAAGTTTACCTGAAACTCAGAAAAATAAAACTCCCTCGTGGCTGGCGATACGTGGCGCCAATCGTAGCCACTGGGATCTGCACGCCTCTGAAAAACGGCGCTGATGTGGCTGGAGACATGATGCTGCTCAATGAATCTGTTAAAAAAATGCAAGTTTATAAGTAAATGACTTAAAAACATAAACAAATATTTTTAATTAGTATATACTTACATCCCCTGAGCATCAAGTCGAAGTAAGTGCGGCCGAGGCGGAAGAACTCTCGGAGGTCTGTGCCGATCGGGTGGATGGTAATACTGGTGCAGAGATCGAAGGCTGCGCCTCTGCTGGAGATCCAAACTCTCCATCTCCGACGCTCATGTGATCTGATGTCGCAGGATCCAAACTACGTCTCTGCTCACCCAAACTGTCGTCGGTAGATCTACCTCTGCCCCTCATACTGAAAATACTAAAGATTCACACAATTAAATTACGATTAATGATTGACTATGTAAGAATTTAACACTTATAAAAAAAAGTTAAATTTTAAAAAACCTTTATGTTTAATCGGTGTCATTTGTTTCGTGAAATGTTGGTTCAACATCCGATGCCGTATCGGATTGCGAATCAGTTTCATTATCATCGGAAGGAAACCGAACATTTGCATCCGCAATTTCTTGGACATCACCACTTGGATCTCTAAGTGATGTTTCAGGAGCCCTTGTGTCGTCCTCAATTGCATGCATTTCCATCTCATCCTCTTGAAATGCAGGGCACTCGGCTGATTGACTTGATGAACTCTCCTCTAATACGATTGTTGAACGTGGGACGATTTTAGAAACGGCCCACCAATCTCGCTTGTCGTTGCGCAAACTTGGATATCCGCAGTAAAAGACTTGCTGAGCTTGGGATGCAAGGATGAATGGGTCATATTTCTGTAATCTTCGTCGATGGTTCACTTCAACCAAATTATAGTCGTTATGAACCCTTTTGCCCACAGGAACTATCGGATCGAACCAATCACAACGAAACAATACGGTTCGTTTCATAGGCCAACCGGGATATTCAACTTCAACCACCTCTACTAACTTTCCATAATAATCCTGCATATTTGCTCCAACACTTTCTCCTTTTACACACACGCCCCAGTTCTGCGTGCCTCTTGAAGCTGCTAATCGTTCAATCTGAAATTTGTACCCATTTACAAAATAGCCAGTAGAGGTTGTTACGGTCTTCAATGGCCATTGCGATAGACATTTAATGAAAATATTGTCGGTTGTCGACCATGGACCGTTGACCTATAAATTAATAAGCTATTGACATCCAATTCAAAAAATAATAGCCATTATCGAAATTGATTGAGTGATACTACTCACAAATTCATAAAACCAGTAAGCAAACTCCGTTTCTAATTTCTGCCCAATTGCAACTTGACTGATGTCGGGATTCATCTGTCGTTGTCTATCACAAACATCCTTATGGGATGAAAAGGATGAAAACTACTGTTAGAAATTAAATATTATGGTATATTATTATATAAATTTAAATTTTCAATTTAGCATTGAAGTATACACTTACTCAATATATGGATCGACTTCTCGACAGTTCATTAGGATGTAATAATGTGCTGCATTATACTCCATATCGCTAAGATTTCTTGACTTCTGCCCACCAAATGAACGGCCGATAGCTTTAAAAATTGATATTCTACCGTCATTAGCTTCTGCTTCGTCCACACATACGTCATCGTTACGACCATGATTTCGGCTCCTCGTGTGGACGTGACCCTCAAAGTAATGCGAGGCAAAAGCTGAAACTTCTTCGACCAAGTGTGCATTGCATATAGAACCTTCAACCCTTGCCTTATTACGCACATTATTTTTTAACTTCTTAAGATACCTATATGTAAAGTTGCAACAAAAAATTAACGAATTTTTCAAGCAATGAAATAATATTTGAAATGTCAACATATCTTAATGATGTATATATTTACCTCTCGAAAGGATACATCCAGCGATACTGCACGGGACCAGCTATGCTCGCTTCGTATGGCAAGTGAACCGGTAAATGCTCCATTGAGTCAAAAAAACTGGGAGGAAATATTCGCTCAAGCTTGCATAAAATAATTGGAATTTCCTCCTCAAGCCTTGCCATGGATGCAGAAGTAATGACTGCGGCAGATAACTCCTTGAAGAATAAGCTGAGCTCCGTAATTGCCTTCCAGACATGTTGCGGAAGCAACTCACGAAAAGCTATAGGTAATAATCGTTGCATGAAAACATGGCAGTCATGGCTCTTCATGCCGAACAACTTGAGCTTATGCATGTCCACACACCTACCGATATTTGAGGCATAACCATCTGGAAATTTTAACCCTCTTAGCCAGTTACATAAAACTTCTCGTGAATTTCTGTCAAGAGTGTAACATGCTTTAGGATAGGTCCCATCGGCACTCCTTCTCAAATCACCTCTTCTGCAGTACTGATTAAGTTCTTCTCTTGACTTTGCAGTATCTTTTGTTTTTCCCGGGATGTTTAGCACCGTGTTAAATATGTTATCAAAGAAATTTTTCTCGATATGCATAACATCCAAGTTGTGCCGGATGAGATTTGTGCTCCAATAAGGCAAATCCCAAAATATACTTCGCTTCTTCCAGTTATGTTCTTTACATATACGGCTATTTATTCTATCTGCATCTGGTTCCCATGCATACATCAACCCCAAATGCTCTATAGAATCAAATAGATCCGTGCCGGACCTAACCGGTTCGGCAAATTTTGTGACTGCTTTGTTCTTCCGGAAGGCGATCAAGTTACGCCTGTAAGGATGATTTGGGGCAAGAACTTCCTATGGTTATCAAACCATGACTGCTTACCACTCTTCTGCAATGTAAATGCATCCGAATCATACATGCAATGAGGGCATGCCAGACGTCCAGCAGTGCTCCAACCAGACAACATTGCATATGCCGGAAAATCACTTATTGTCCACATCAAAGCAGCTCTCATTAAGAAATTTTGTTTCATAGAAATGTCGTAGGCTACCACTCCTGTTTCCCACAACATTTTCAATTCGGCCACCAACGGTTGCAGAAAGACATCAATCTTTTCCTTTGGATTTGATGGTCCTGGAACCAAAACGGTTAAAAACATTGCAGGATCTTTCATGCACTTCCACGGAGGAAGGTTATATACAGTCAGTATCACAGGCCAACATGAATACTGTTGCCCCGCTTGACCAAATGGTTGGAAGCCATCGGTACAAAGACCTAATCTCACATTCCTTATATCTTCAGCGAAATCAGGATGATTTTCATTGAAATGCTTCCAAGCCTTTGAATCTGATGGATGCCGCATTTCATCCTCTTTAGATTCATGTTCGGCATGCCATCTCATATCAGCAGCTGTTGCCTCAGATCTGTATAATCTCTGCAGGCGTGGGGTAAGAGGAAAGTAATGCATCCTCTTGTAAGGCACACTTTTCCTCCTACTTGTACCGGCTCCTCCTTCGGTGTTTTTGAACCTCGATTGCCCACAAATCTTACACCATCTCAGCTCTGAGTCTTCACCCCAAAATATCATACAATTGTTCAAGCAACAATCGATCTTATTAACTGGGAGCCCAAGCCCACGCAACAACTTCTTTGTTGCGTAAAAACTGTCTGCGGCAACATTATCATTTGGCAGAATTTCTTTGATTAACTCAGCTACAGAATTGAACGCCTTTTCTGATAATCGATGTTCTGCCTTAATATTCAACATTCGAGCAGCTGTAGAGAACTGGGAATGACCCTCACACCCAGGATACAATTCTTGATTGGCAGCACGCAACATATCGTAAAATTGTTGTGCTTCTGGATTTGGTTCTTCCATAAATGTATTCTGATTGAAGTCATTACCCGATGCATTCATAACCATTTGTTCATATGTGTTTAAATTCACAAATGGTTCATCTACGGGAATTGACTCTTGTTGGCCTATAACAAGCTGCTGGAATATCCTCTGGTTCACCATGACAGTACCAAACATAGTAATCAGGAACAAAACCCTTCTTACACAAATGCACCTTAACAGTTTCCACATCTCTGTAGGCTTTATTCTGACACCTGTGGAAGTTGCATGGGCACCTAATCCTAGGCCCATCCATCCATTCAGGTTGGCTACATGCAAATGCGATAAATTCTTCCAATCCATTCAGAAAATCTGGATTCAGCAAGCCATCTTTTATCCTTGCATACATCCATGAGCGAGTCCCGCTCATTTTTGACCGACTTATACAAAGTCTGGTAAAGCATTAAATGAAACCAAAAAATAAAACTATATTAGTATTAATAATATATAACTAAATTATTTCTTGGGCACAAATTAAGGTTAATTACAACCAATTAAATCATTTATAAGTACCCAAATTTTTTTAGATAAATAAGGACTACCATGCAAGGGCGAGCCACGGCTACGATCCTTTGCTAGCAAGGACCGATGCATAGGTTAATGGCTAAAGAGAGGGCTTGAGTTTGTGTCGGGCCATAAGGCGGTGCGTTTAGTCATTAGACTTCACAAGAATTCAAGTGTCTTAAATAATTCTACCTTCACTCCATGTCTACAAGGTAAGGCCCTATCCCATTCAAGAATATTTTTTGTGATATGTTATTCTGCTATTAATTATCATCGATCGGCAACATTGAAATTTCGGCAGCATTTCCCCATATGTTCTCCTACATGTGTGGTATATAAGCCACACTAGGAGAACGTATGAGCAAATGCAAACCGAAATCTCACCCCACGATGATTACTAGCAGACTAACATGTCACAAGAAATATTCCCAAACTGTCCACCAGGACAATTTGAGAATTTGCAAGACTAAGGCTTACAAATTCTCAAACGGGTCTAAAGGTTAATTAAAGTGCTGTGATTATGAAAGTCCGAAGACAATCGAACTTATGCTTGTTATTCTTAACTTCTTGTGAATTATACATGTAATCACTAACTTTTTAAGATTATTGTGTCAAATACAAATGTTTGCGAATACTAAAATGTAAATCATTGAAACTAGTAATTTGTTGCTGGAAATTAAATAATTACAACAAAACATTTTATTTAGCATTTCAAAATGTAATGCATCATTAAGTTTGCATATAAATAATCAAGACATAACAAATGTAAATGAGTATAAATGCACAAATACTATTGTCATAATAAATTAAAAATTAATTTTTTTTTTTTTTCACAGTGGCCTGGCCACCGTGGCCAGGCCACTGCCGGCCACGGCACCGTGGCCGGACAAGATAAGAAAGGGGGGGGGGGTTTCCCCCCTCCCCCCACAAGCCGGACAAGAAAAGAAAGGGGGTTCCCCCCCCCCCCCATTTTTTTTTTTTTTTCACAGTGGCCTGGCCACCGTGGCCAGGCCACTGCCGGCCACGGCAGCGGCCGTGGCCGGACGAAAAGAAAGGGGGGGGGGGGGGTTTCCTCCCCCCTGTTAAAAAAATTTTTTTTTTTTTTTTACAGTGGCCTGGCCACCGTGGCCAGGCCACTGCCGGCCACGGCAGCGGCCGTGGCCGGACAAGAAAAGAAAGGGGGGGCGGGGGGTTTCCCCCCCCCCCCTGTTAAAAAAAATTTTTTTTTTTTTTTTTCACAGTGGCCTGGCCACCGTGGCCAGGCCACTGCCGGCCACGGCAGCGGCCGTGGCCGGACAAGAAAGAAAGGGGGGGCGGGGGGTTTCCTCCCCTCCCCCCTGTTAAAAAAATTTTTTTTTTTTTTTACAGTGGCCTGGCCACCGTGGCCAGGCCACTGCCGGCCACGGCAGCGGCCGTGGCCGGACAAGAAAGAAAGGGGGGGGGGTTTCCCCCCTCCCCCCTGTTAAAAAAAATTTTTTTTTTACAGTGGCCTGGCCACCGTGGCCAGGCCACGGCCACGGCAGCGGCCGTGGCCGCCTTGTCCGGCCGCGGCCACGGCCGTGGCCGGACAAGAAAAAAAGGGGGGGGGGGTTTCCTCCCCTCCCCCCTGTTAAAAAAAAATTTTTTTTTTTTATTACAGTGGCCTGGCCACCGTGGCCAGGCCACTGCGGCCACGGCAGCGGCCGTGGCCGCCTTGTCCGGCCGCGGCCACGGCCGTGGCCGGACAAGAAAAAAAGGGGGGGGGGGGTTTCCTCCCCTCCCCCCTGTTAAAAAAATTTTTTTTTTTTGCACAGTGGCCTGGCCACCGTGGCCAGGCCACTGCCGGCCACGGCAGCGGCCGTGGCCGGAGAAGACGGCCACGGACCTGCCGTGGCCGGAGAAGACGGCAGCAGGGAAAAAAAAAAAAAAATTTTTTTTTTTTTGATTTTTGGGCTAACCTTGGTTGAGATTGCCGCCGGGTAGCCGGAGTAGGAGGAGATGCTCGGGGGGGCTGGGAGTCGGAGGAGATCGCCGGAGTTTCGAGCTTTATCACGGCGGCGGCTAGGTCAGACGGGAAGGAGGAAAGAAGAAAGGGGGGCTTAAATATAGGTAATTAGCGACGCCAAAATTGCGTCGCAAATTCGTCGCAATTTTTTTTTTTTGTCTTAGCGACGCACGTGGGCGTCGCTAATCCATCGTTAATAAATGTAAAAAATACTTTTCTGAAAACATAGCGACGCCAATAAATGCGTCGCTAAAGCGTCGCTAAATTGGCGCCATCATCTGGCGGGAAAAATAATTTTATTTTCTAATAATTGCGTCGCTAAGGCGTCGCAATATTTTTTTAATAATTTAAATTGATTAATATAAAAAGTTATTACATATATTGCGACGCAAGCAGTGCGTCGCAATTATTTTTAAATATTTTTAAATGAAAATATTTAAATTTATTATAATAATTGCGACGACAAATTGCGTCGCAATTATTTTTTAATATTTTAATCAGCTATATGTATTCTAATAATATTGCGACGCATATATTTTGTCGCAATATTTGTTTATATTTTTTTAAACTGTGTCGCTAAGGCGTCGCAAGCTATTTGTTAATATTTATAAATGATTATATTTATAATTAATGTTAATAATTACGACGATAATGGCATCAATTTATTTTATAAAATTTTTAATTACATAAATTTATTTCATTGCGACGATCGGCGACGATCCGACGGTTGCGATCGATCCAAGCCCTGATCCCGATCGGCGACGACCGATCTCGGACCGCGGCAATCGGTCCGATCGGCAAAGATCCGACGGTTGCGATCGATCCAAGCCCTGATCCCGATCGGCCACGACCGATCTCGGACGTTGCAATCCGTCCGAGATCGGCGACGATCCGACGGTTGCGATCGATCCAAGCCCTGATCCCGATCGGCCACGACCGATCTCGGACCGTGGCGATCCGTCCGATCGGCGACGATCCGACGGTTGCGATCGATCCAAGCCCTGATCCCGATCGGCGACGACCGATCTCGGACCGGCAATCGGTCCGATCGGCAAAGATCCGACGGTTGCGATCGATCCAAGCCTGATCCCGATCGGCCACGACCGATCTCGGACGTTGCAATCCGTCCGAGATCGGCGACGATCCGACGGTTGCGATCGATCCAAGCCCTGATCCCGATCGGCGACGACCGATCGCGGACCGCGGCAATCGGTCCGATCGGCAAAGATCCGACGGTTGCGATCGATCCAAGCCTGATCCCGATCGGCCACGACCGATCTCGGACGTTGCAATCCGTCCGAGATCGGCGACGATCCGACGGTTGCGATCGATCCAAGCCCTGATCCCGATCGGCCACGACCGATCTCGGACCGTGGCGATCCGTCCGATCGGCGACGATCCGACGGTTGCGATCGATCCAAGCCCTGATCCCGATCGGCCACGACCGATCTCGGACCGGCAATCGGTCCGATCGGCAAAGATCCGACGGTTGCGATCGATCCAAGCCCTGATCCCGATCGGCCACGACCGATCTCGGACCGTTGCGATCCGTCCGAGATCGGCGACGATCCGACGGTTGCGATCGATCCAAGCCCTGATCCCGATCGGCCACGACCGATCTCGGACCGGCAATCGGTCCGATCGGCAAAGATCCGACGGTTGCGATCGATCCAAGCCCTGATCCCGATCGGCCACGACCGATCTCGGACCGTTGCGATCCGTCCGATCGCGACGATCCGACGGTTGCGATCGATCCAAGCCTGATCCCGATCGGCCACGACCGATCTCGGACCGTGGCGATCCGTCCGATCGGCGACGATCCGACGGTTGCGATCGATCCAAGCCCTGATCCCGATCGGCCACGACCGATCTCGGACCGTTGCAATCCGTCCGAGATCGGCGACGATCCGACGGTTGCGATCGATCCAAGCCTGATCCCGATCGGCCACGACCGATCTCGGACCGTGGCGATCCG
>UESW01002673.1:0-82744 GCA_900491605.1 Calamus simplicifolius | reverse complement strand
ACAGAGGGGCAGGGGTCACCCAGCCGCCAAATCCAACCACCAGCATGCTGAGCCACAGAAGCTGCTATCCAGTCGGCCGCCGAGTTGGCTTCACGGTAGATATGTCGAATCCGGACAGAACCAACTCTCTGTAATAGACCATGTGTCCCTGAGAATAGGAATACTGGGGCCGTCGAAAATATTCTCCTTTCTCAGCCATCGAATAACCGTCATCGAATCACCCTCGATAACGAGACGATGAGCATGAAGTGCTGAGAGGCATAAGAAATACCTGCCCATGCATAAAGTTTATCATAGGGACAGAGGAATCAAGGGTGCCAAAGCCACCCAGCCAGCATATCACCCTGAGGACCACGGATGATAAACGCAGAACCAGCAGCTCTGCCACGGACACTCCCATCGAAGTTGATTTTGATAAACCCTGGTGGGGGGGCTCCCAGGAAATGAAAACCGTATGCCGGTTCGCTGCCGAAGCAGCAGGGGAACCCCAGAGGCCAGAGGAGTCAAGACCAACAGCATGAAAAGCTTGGGCATAATCCGCAGACAAAGATCTGATCCTATTAACAAGCCGATGTGGAGAGGTAACATCATCGGAGAAGATGAGTTGGTTCCTCGATATCCAAATCTGATAAGCCGTGATCGCCCAGAGACCGCGTTTATGCTGGGAGGCCCTCCGGAGATCAAGAAAGAAGAGGGAGCATAGGGATCCCGAAACACCCACATTATAGGAATAACCCATCATCTGCCATATCTGCCTGGCTCGGGACATATGAAGATCGCATGGTCCGTAGTCTCATCCTCCAATCCACACAGAGAGCAAGTCGGCTGGATAGGCAAACCCCTACGGGAGAGCATGGCACTCGTCGGAAGACAGTCCCAAAGAAGCTTCCAGATGAATAACTGGACCCGGGGAAGAGTAGGAAGCGACCAGATCCAAGCAGCATCCTTCGTGACCAGGGGCTGGGGCCTGAAAACCTTCATAAGATCCCTAAGAGGGGCTTTGGAAAGACAAGATCTCTGCCATAATCTAACATCCGTCGAAGGCCAGAGGTGAGAGGAATAGATAGAATCCGCCGAGAGAGCTCATCACCAAAGAAACTGATCACTCTAGCGGTATCCCAAGAAGGGGGATCTAGAGAAATCAAATCCCTAACCTTCAGCTTGGTGGGGACATCAATGTTGATAAAAGAAGGCCACCGAGAAAGAGGGAGCTCAGATATCCAGGAGTCCTGAATCACATCAATGGAATGACCATCTCCAATCATCCATGTAATTTTCTTAAGGATAGACTCACCATATTGACAAACCTCCTTCCAAAAGAAGGAACTCCCCCTGGGCGGCCCAATACACTCCCCAGGCTTCCAGTCACCATACCTCGCCCGCATAAGAGAGCTCCACAGACATTGCGGCTCCAGAAGGAATCGAGATGCATGCCTGGCCAGAAGGGCTTGCCGTCTGACCCTCAGAGATTGGATCCCGAGACCACCTTCCTGAATAGGCATACAGATCATATCCCAAGATAATAGGTGAGTGCCGTGCCCATCTTGCATGGAGGCCCAAAGGAAGTCTCTAAAGATTCTCTCAATCCTCCGCAGGCAGGTAATAGGGATGGCCGCATTCGAAAGCAAATAGAGAGGCAGAGAGGAAAGAACCGATCGAATAATGGTGACTCTGGCCATCATAGATAGGCCGGTAACCTGCCAACCCTCAATACGCTGACGAACCCTCCTCTCTAATTCAGCAAAGTCAGAACAACGAGGGCGTCTACCGGTCATGGGAATCCCCAGATACATAAACCGGTCAGTCTGAGTAGAGATACCCAACAAAGTGATAATGGCTGCTTTAATAGACCTGGAAGTCTTCGGGCTAAAACATATGGAAGATTTAAGATAATTAACCTTCTGACCCGAGGCCTGACAATACCGCTGCAGAATAGAATCAACAGAAACCGCATTTTCAATAGAGGCCTGACCCAAAATAATGCAGTCATCGGCAAACATGAGATGAGAGACAGAAGGACCGCCAACCCCATCCATAAAAGGGACAATCGCCCGATCACATTGAGCCTGATAAAAAGCTCGGGAAAGATCATCCGCGGCCAAAATGAACAACAAGGGGATAGAGGGCACCCCTGACGTAACCCTACGGAAGACTGGAAAAACTCAGTCAAACCCCCGTTAATAATCAAAGCAAAGGAAGGCCTCTGAATACAAGCCATAACCCACTCAATAAACACCCCGTCAAATCCAAACTCCTGAAGAGAGCTTTGAAGAAAAGCCCAACTCAGTCTATCATAAGCTCTCTCCATGTCAAGCTTGACAGCCATAAGACACCGTCTAGCTGGGGCTCTCTGAAGATCATGCATAAACTCCTGAGTAATAAGGATATTATCCGAGATAGAACCCTCTAATGAAAGCCCCCTGTTCAGCAGAAATGATACGGGGAATCACCTCGCAGAGACGGCTAGCTAGAAGGCGGGCACAGACCTTATATAAAGTAGTGCATAAACTGATTGGCCTGAAGTGCTGAGGAAGAGAAGCATTAGTGCACTTGGGCACTAAAGTGATAAGAGTCCGTTCCAATCCTTAGGAATGAGTTTAGATTGGAAAACAAGCTGGACCGCCATAACCACCTCCTGCCCCACTATGTCCCAATAGTGACGGAAAAAAATGGAGGAAAACCATCAGGCCCCGGAGCCTTATCCGGACCGAGATCCCAGAGAGCCCGACGAATCTCCTCCACAGTAATCGGCCTGACCAGCATAGCATTCTCCGCAGAGGAAACCTTCCTGGAATTATCAACCTGAAAAACCGGAGCACCCACAGCAGTGGTCTCAGTCCACCTAGTGTGGAAGAAATGGAGAAGCTGGGACCGAATAGATTGTATATCATCCAGGAGATGTCCCTCTTCATCGACCAACCTCCGAATCTTGTTAGCAGCCCTCCGACGAAGTGTGACCTGGTGAAAAAATCTGGTATTGCGGTCCCCTTCGCAGATCCACTGAATCCTGGATCTCTGCCTCCAAAACACCTCCTGCTGCCGAAGAAGGGAATGGTGATGAGCAAGATTCTCTCGCAGAAGGGAGAGATCAGAGTCCAAAAGAAGTCCGTCATGGTCCTCCTTAGCCTGAAGAGCACTGATAGTGGCTTCGACCTGCTCCACTTGCCTAACCAGATCCCCAACCTCCTGTCTATTCCATCTAGACAGTCTACGACTGGTCAACAAAAGACGACGAGATAGCCTATATACAGCATTCCTCTGACAGGTAGGTGCCAAATCTGAGAAATGATTGTCCGAGCTGCCGAATGGAATGTCCAAAACCGCTCGAATTTGAATTGCTTTCTCTGATGGAGCTCAGCCTCAGTAGATATCAAAATGGGGCAGTGATCAGAGGCGATCCTAGGGAGATGAGTAACAGAACCTGCCGGGTACATCTGAGTCCACTGAGCCGAGGCAAGAGCTCTGTCCAATCTCTCCCACACACGAGCAGTCCCCTGCCGATTATTACACCAAGTAAATTGGGGCCCCGAGTACCCCAAATCCATCAGCCCAGAAGACCCAATAAAGGACCTAAATTCATTGATATCAGCTGAGCTAGTAACTCTTCTGCCTCCCCGCTTTTCACTAGCCTCAGTGATACAGTTAAAGTCACCAGCAATAATAGAAGGAAGACCTCGATCAAGGAGGGAAAGCAGCTCGGACCATAGGACCCGTCTCTCCCGGTAGTCCGTACTGGCATAGACCGCCGATAGGAGCCAGGGATTAGAGGTCCCTTCAGTGACAACTAGGCCAATCTGCTGGTTACAATGATGAAAAGCTTCAATCGTAACAGCAGAATCACGCCAAATGGCCAAAATACCACCAGACATACCCACAGCCTCCACTGCATAAGAGGACCAAGACCGGCAATCTGTCTCCAAAATCGTAACAAGGTATCCCCCGACAGCCTGGTTTCAAGAAGAACACATATATCAAAATGATGTAGTTGTAGCAATCTACCAAAGGAGGAACGAAATGAGGGCTTACTGGCACCTCGAACATTCCATAATAAGATCTTCATAAAACTAACTGGAGGTAGAGGGGGCCCCCCCTGGTCCTCATCCATAACATAATCTGAAAGGCGCCCTACAGACGGGGTGCCACCCTCAGGATAATGTGAACCATGAGTCTGCAGAGTACCTGGGCTAGATTCAGTTTCTACAGACCTGTGGGAATCTACAGTTGATAAGGAATCTAATCCCTGCCCCATAACAGCTACAGTGGTGACCTCACTGCCCTGAGCAGCGGCCCGACGACCGGAGGGCTCAGACTTACTAGGTGAAGAAGGGATAAGGTCCACTTTACACTTGAGATTAGAGCTCTTGCCTTTTCCTTTTTTTTTTCCACTCTAGTGACTGATCTTGGGGGCAGGCTATCAACCGGTCTGGCCCGCTTAAGGGGACCCGAGCACCCATCCCTGATTTCCACTTGGCCCCCTACATTGGAATCAGATCCCAGAGAGGCAAATGGATTGAGAGCTAATTTCAGAGAATGATCAGGGACAGCTTCCTGAATGAGATTCTCTTCCCAGAAGAAGATGCCTTGAAACCGGCACGCACCAAGGAAACCGGCACGGCCACTAAACCTTCACTGTTCGTCTCCCCCAGCTGTTTTGATTGACCAAGGCACCCAGCAGCGACGCAGGAAGGCGCCTCCGAGCCGACTTCGCCGGAACCTGCCATCCCTCAGACGCCTCCAGCGATGAAGAACCAGGTTGGGGGCAGGGCATGGAGAAGAAGCAGGCCGTGAGGGCTTTGGCTCAGAAGAAGCTGCTGCCGGGGAGGCCTTCAGCACAACCGCCGCTGACGAACAACCGCCATCCACGGCCCAAAAATAGGGCCATTGTCATCCACCTCCGCATCAGACGAGGACACCAGCGAGCAGGATCCTACCAAATGCAAAGAACCACACTTAGGGCAGATTCCTTCCACCGATTCGTAGATGAATTACTGCCAAAACGGCCCCTGAGTCCCCTGGATTCGGGTCCCTGGATGCAGTGGGCGAAGAAACAACGCGGACGACCACCCTGGCAAAGCCACCTCTGTTCTTCAGCTGGGTTGCAGAATCAGCTCCGCAGAAGCTCCCCGCAGGCTCCGTTATCATCCTAAGGATATCTCCCGCCAGAACTCCATCGGGAGATTAGGCAGTCTCATCCAAACCAAAGCAGAGGAGATGGAATCAGCAGCCGGGAAGAATTCTGATTTCCAAGCTTCCATCCCAATTATCTGGCCATTAACCACCCACGGGCGATTGAGAACCAGCTCACATGCCCCCGGGTCTTCAAATCGGAAGATATAGCAACGAAATGAAAGGCAGATTGGGACGATAGCACCCGGGATCCCAGCTCTGCGAATTCCCTGATATAGGCTTCGGCCGGAACCCACCTCATGAAAGAGCGGGCGAGAACTGCCCTGAGCTTCCATTCGGACATTTCTTCTTCCAACATCGGCTCTGGGACCTGGACGACGGTCGGAAAACAAGCTTCAAGTGTCGCAACCTCCGCCGAAGAGGGAGACGACGAGACCCATTTAAACCCCTGGTCAAATCCCCTTCTTCTCGATGCCGGACCACCCACACCTCCATCGGAAGCCATAGGATAACCAAAGCCGCACGACGAGAACACAGACGAAGAGAGAAACCCAGCCGGCGGAGATCGCTGGAGATCAGGCGGAAGAAACGACCGGATCCTGAATCGTAAAGCAAAGGAAGACTGCTTTAAGAAACGAGCGCGTCAAAATCACTGTAGCAATCCCCTGTAGCTACGCCACAGCAAATGAAACCGCCACAACTATTCGCCAAAACTCCACAGCTATTGTCAAGGAAGTGCCAAACTTACACGAAAATAGCCACGAAAATCGCCACGAAAATTGCCGGGAATCGCACGGAAATCGCCAGAGCTCCGCTTCATTCCACACATATTAGAAAATATATCTAAATTAAGTTTGTTAGACTCAAAACAAACACTAACAACTTATATATATATATATATATATATATATATATATATTTTTTTTTAATCATACAGAGAGGCTATTTTTGTTCCTTTACGTTATAGTAAAGTAACCTTTCTTTAGCACCTAGCCTTATCTTTTTTTTGTTGTGTCTTTTAAGTCCAGCGAATCAATTAAATAAACAATTAAGATAGAAAAGAGTTAAGCTTATATAGGATTCCTAATAATTTATTCTTTAACACAATGTTAACATTTTTTTTTTGGGCAATGTTTGATCGATATATCTTTAAGTCAAGTGGATTGATTAAATAAATAATTTGTATAGAGAAGAGTTAAACTTACATAGGATTCTTAATTAATAATCTATATTTAGTACAATGTTAGCATTTTTAAGCAATAACTAAGATTTCAATCCAAAATCTACTTCCAGAATAAGCTCACAGGGGGAAGGTACCAATGCAAATCAACTAAATGAATAATTATTGCTCTCATAATGTAACGATACGAGCTCCGGATCTGTAACACTGACAAATCCGTTTCGTTACAAGAAAGCAAGATGGATATGGTCCATACCAACTTGGGCCACCACAGTCCAAAAGGAATCCAATTGATACTTGTTCTTCTTACTTTACTACGTATAAATCACTCAATAAACTTCAATTTCTCGATGTGAGACTATTGGAGGGGCATCATAATCTACTCCTTTACAGAGGAGACGTCTCGTTGCCAGAGACACATGCAGAATTCTAGAGATGGCTTCCATGGGCTTCTGCACTTTTGGCTGGTGCATGGCTCTAATACCATATTGTAACGATCTGAACCCATTCGTTACAAGAAAGCAAGATGAACAAGGTCCACACCAATTGGATCATCACGGTCCAAAAGAAATCAATTGGTACCTTATTCTTCTTACTTTACTACGTATAAATCACTCAACTAACTCCCAATTTTTCGATATAAACTATTAGGAAGGGCATTACACATACATATCAATTGATTAGTTGACTTAGAATCTTCAATTGTTATGTATTAGGTCGACTATTACCTATTTGTTCTATCCTTGATCATAAATCTTAGTACATATTAGGTTCGTGCCAAATGGTGATGGGATCAAACTGATCACCTCGGTTCTCCAAATGAGATTTGGCCTCATGTTTTGTATACAGGCGTACGTCATATTGGAAAATGGGATGCACCGAATGCGAATCCTACCAGATCGAAGCGGTCAGCACCAATTAAGTACGTAATCTATATATATTACTACCACTAGGAAGAGAATTGTTTGCATATTTCTACATCTAGGGCATGAATTACCAGGAACAGCAATAATATAGTTAATATTATAGACCCCTGCATATGCTAGCATGTGGTCATTCTCATCGCATTCTTGCCATTATCTATTTGAGATGCATAGTTGGCTGTGAGCAACTTGTAATCATCCTTTTCTCTTATCCATGTAATCTTATAGGGACTCTAGCTATTATGGGAGGTGTATCTCTTCCGTTTCTCTCATGATAAAAATTGAGTGAGAGGTTATGTTTTCTATATCATCAAGACAGCGTCAGAGAGCAGGTTATTAAACTTAAATTCAAACAAAAATATATTGAAAATTAAGGGTTCCACAGGTCATGAAAGGACAAAACTTCTCTACAACACAATCTATTCAAAGTCCAAAGCAACAGTTTCATAATTGTACATCCCGCTCTTCTTTCCATGCGTTTTTAACCCTTCTTCTCTTCCTTCCAGTACTGCATTGCACAGCATTTCACTTGTGTTTATTTCAGAAGGAGTCATATCGTTGTACCGGAAGGTAGAGGCATATTGGAATCTGCAGAGAGTTCCACAAACGGAGAGATCACTTAAGTTTTGTTTCTATGTAAATGTAAGTATTTAGTCAATGTAATTTTTAATATTAATGTTGATTTTTTTTAGTATTACATGAAAAGATAAATCCTAATTTTGTAAAGGAAAGGTTGTCATCCAACAAGTGTTAGATATTAATATAAGTAATTCAAAATTTTAACCTCACATTAAATAGTTAATAAATAGTTAAACCTATTTAAATATAAATTTTAATTTTAAATAGTATAATTTATTGAAATACTTAAATATCTCAACTCAATTTATCTAAGCTTTTTTTTCAACTACATAGAATCAGCTACATAAATATGCTTTATATTAAAATACTTAAATATCTCTTCTTTTATAAAAATAAATATTCATGCAACATTCACATAAACTTTAAAATCAAATCATTATTTTCATCTATCTAAAATAACCCAATGCAATTGAGAGCCCTTAGCCATCTAAGATTGAGTCAATTTGAATAAATATAAAAATATATTTTATTCAAATATTTTTTAAATTTTATTTATATATGAATTTTGGAACTATTTTGATTCTTGTTCATTAGAGCACACTTCAAGAAGAACGAATTCATTGGAAGTAGATCTTAATTAATTGTTTGTATATATATAAGGAAATCGAATCCTACCCTAAATAAAGTACCATCCATAACATGCCTCAGATAGCATTGTGTTTAAACTATTTATTTGTTTTAGTGGTTATCTAGAAAACTCTTTAAGAGGAAAAGACAACACAAAGAGATCCTTATCAACAACACATGATGCCTCAGGAACTCGAGGTAAATTTTGTAAGCAACCATGTGCAACAAAAATAAGACAAAATGTCAGTCTTTGCATGGGTATGGGGAATTACTTGTTCCATCCTATAAACGAACAATTATGAACAGGGAAGAGTCACGAGTGTTTGTCAAAATGGATGCAGCCAAACTGGGCATTGCCTGGCAAGACGGTGGTGGCGCTATCACAGCTCTTTTCTCTGTCGTTCTTCTTCATTATCAAATGAGTAAAGCAGGATATACGAAGTAGAGAAAGCCTACAACTCAGCAGCGCATCAACCTCATGCTGATGCTTAGGAGAAGAGTAGGATACTATTTTTCCAATTAAATAGGGGTTGTGGGGAATGTTGCTGCCACGAAAAGGGCCCACATATTGATGATGCTATCTGTGATGCCAGAATACCACAAGAATTTCCCTACACACCTTTCTTTTCCAATTAATTACTTCATCATTCGAAGGAGACAGTCAAATCAGTCAAAGAACCTTCTTAGACTCCCACTTCATAGCAACTAATCATGCTCATGAACCAAATCCTCTCAACTACATGCCCACGCTTGCATAGGCGCGCGCACACAAAAAGAGAGGACTGCGCTTATTAAATATATGAGTAAAAAAAAAAAAAAAAAAGGCCTTTGTACATTATTTTGATGTTATGTAC
This sequence comes from Calamus simplicifolius, assembly GCA_900491605.1. Classification (NCBI taxonomy): domain Eukaryota; kingdom Viridiplantae; phylum Streptophyta; class Magnoliopsida; order Arecales; family Arecaceae; genus Calamus; species Calamus simplicifolius. Next base: position 73,454 of record UESW01002673.1, on the reverse strand, counting down.
TAAGCATAATGATTTGCTCATATGCGAGTCTGTATATCAGCGATGCGAGACTCATGATCAAACCTCTCAATGCATATTCATGCATGAATGAATCATCATAATGATGCAGATCATGCTACATCGAAACGATGTGCAAAATTTTTTCACATCAGCTGATACCATAAAACTCCTGGCTTCCTAAAAATGACTTAAAACTCTTTAGAAACTTTATATGTAGTTTGAATCAGCATCCTCTAAGCTACAAGCTTTATAGCATAAATTATTATGTATATTTGGATGACCACATGCAATTTGCATCCATAATCCGTGCCCATAACACATATAATAAATGCTTTTTTATTTTTTAATTATTTTACAGCTATCCATATTTAAAATATAACATGTGGCATCATCCAAAATTGAAAAGCAGTGTGTGATAACAAAGTTATTCTGCACAGGATCTGTGCCCTATCTAATTTACCTATAATTAAGTATATCTAGGCCATTAAGTCTTCCTAGTTGTAGTTCACAATCTTTCAAGTGTCATGATCAAAACACCAATCAGAACGGTAAAGATCCACAATCAAATTCATGGCTTTTCAAATCACCTTGAATAGCGACACTGAAACATTGTAATTTTTCGTAAATTTATTCATGCACTTTCTTTGATTTCTTTCTTTGTTATTAAAAGGATTACTTTCCTATTACTCGAGCCCAATTAAGCCATGCTGTCCATCTTTTCAAATCTACTCACATGCTCCAAGGCCGTGCTCTTGAGTTCTTGAAATTATTGCATTGGAGATTTTATGTTACATTGTTTTCCTTTCAAAGATTTCATGCATACTTTTTTCAGTCATTTCTTTTGGGTGATTGATGGGAAGAGAAAAACAAAGTTTTCTCTTTCTTGTTTTCATTGGACGCCGGGAAGGAGGGAATCCAACAGCTAGCACATCTATTGAGTACTGTAGCTACGTTGAATGAGGCAGAAGGAAATATGAATTATTTCAAAAGATAGGCCTTGATACAGCTGGATCCATTCATTTGCAGGAGAAAAGGGAGGGGATGTAGCCAAACATAGTGCCAAGTTTTGGTAGACGTGATAATAGAGACATGTTCTCCGCGTGAGGCATCTTTTGGCCTATCCGCTTATTTTGTGTCCTTTTTTTTAGACTAAATATTAGAGGCATATAACTATGAGATGGAAAAAAAAAAAAAATCCCAGTTAATAATATGATGTAGCATAAGACAACACTATCATCCTGATAAGCACAAGGTCGCCCTCAACATGAAAAGGATAATACAACATACAGCATATTTCTTTAATTAATCAAGCCACATGGCTCAAAGTTATTTATGTTATCGTAAACAAAATGTATATCAGAGAATCGATATAAGTTATTGCATTGTAATTTTCTCACCAGTTTTTGTCATTAGTGGTGGTCCCAATGAACGAAAGTGGTTTGGAACGATCCAGGTCGCATTTGGATGCCAAATTTCTACATTTAATTAGAAAATAAGTACACTAATGTTAGAAGATTACCCCACAAGATTTTTCTTCTTTTTTTCGGGAGAATATGAATGAAGAAACGAAATTTACAATTTAACTAGATCAAATATATGCAGAACAGTTGTCCTTGGTTTGAATTGAAAGCTTCAGTGTTTACGATCGAGACCACTTTAAAGTCACGTCCCAATTTCCTTGTAACGTTCTACCGAAATATCGCAGCAAGTTATTTCTTACATGGAGAACCGTCCAAAAGCTATCATCCAATTAGCTATCCATTGATTCGAAAACTCAGGAAAACAATTCCAAACACATTTGCAATCCATCACGTAGCGATCAAGATTGATAAATTGCTCCGTCGACATTTTTTTTAAAAGAAAAAGGCTACAAGGCATTTTGCCCAAAATATTCAACTGAAGCAAATCATTACTTACTTTTATCAAGGTAGATCAACTGTAAAATGGCAGCCAAGAGCAAAGGAGCAAATTGAGGCTTTCTATTTTGGTAAAAGGTAAGGTTTGATCAATTGATGAAATTCTATATCAAAGTATTAGTTTCATTTCTATCATGCCTGACTACTATGATCCTATGGATCCAGATTGAACATCTCTTGTTTGTAAATATCCTCTTTACACCTTAGAACTCTCATCATTTATGGTCATCTTAGCATCGAAGATTCATCCCCTCATCTCTAAAGGTTGCTTGGGATCAATTCATCTTATTCTCTAATGGATAGTATAAAAAGAATATAATTCAAGAATCTTCAAGCAAATTGTTCTATTCTAACGCCATGTTTTGTAAAATTTTTCATACTTTTACCTTTTAGAAAGGCATGTTGTCTCACTCTATTAAAAAAAAAAAAAGCTTCATACTCTCTTCAAAAATCACTATCCTCTTGATCATAGCTTATAAGTTATTCATCTTAATTAGTAGATACTTTGTAAAAAAAGCTTTGGAGTCGTTCCCTAATTTTGTCCAAAAATAATCTATGTAAAGTTCTAATATTTTTTTGGTTATTTTGTTGAGTGAGGTCTTGTGTTGCTATAAATGGTATTAAAACAAATCTAATTTATAATTGATCGTATGGATTGAGAAACGTTATAAATAAGCTCTATGTATTTATAACTAGATTTTAATATGTAAATTTGGATATAAATCCTAAGGCCAATGAGGATGTTAGAATTTGAATGAGAATCTAGGCTAGCAATTGCTTAATTCGACACTAGTTATATACTAAAAAAAATTTTAAAAACATACTTATAAAAAATTCAAAAAATATTTTATTGGTTAGTTTTTTTTAATATGTGTGTGTGTGTGTGTGTTGGGGCCTACGTCATTACGTACATCTTAACCCTCGTCATTGGAGCTTCATACGCGTGAAGGCAAGGACAAGAGACAAAGCCAGAGTAGGGATGCGTGCATGGTGGGATTGTTGGGTTTTGATGATTAGGGCAGGAGAGAGGAAAGAGGTGCACACATGTGAGTAAGTTGGTACGTACGTGGTTTGTCCAATGTGGCATGCAGACAACGCCGGAGAGGGAGAGGCATGGGAGTAGGGTTGGGTTTTAGGCATGCAGACGCGGACACAGAAGAGAAGCCCACCCCCGGCACCCAACCACAACACAAATTAAGCCATTTCAATTAGGAGGAGGGGCTGGATTAACGCAGCCCCTCACGAGTGGTCAGTGATAGGAGGGCGCCTCCAAAAGGTCACGAGAGCCCTGCAGAGGCCTTGTTCCAGGCTTGTGACCGTTAAGACAAGAGCAATGCTTCGGTGCCCAGTGTGGTCGTCCTGCCATACGGTTCACGTACTTTTGGAGGGCCCCTCTGATATGCTCCTGTGCATATCATTTTGATTTGCTGTTTAAATTAGTCATTCTCGTTGATTATTTAAATAATCCAACAGGAAGGAGAAAAAGGAGACGCTGGCCTGCAGGTACCTGAGCTAGCTCCACTGAGAACGATCGATCAGAAGTACACAGCAATTGCTATTGTGGCCGGAGAATATAAGATCAAGAAAAGATAAGGTAGAGATCGATGGGTTTCTTTTCCTTTTTCTGGGTTGCTAATAGTATAGTTTTTGATGGAAAACCGCGCGCGTTTGTGATGGCCGTCGCACCACCTTGGATGGTATATATATATGGCTTGTAGTGTCAATTTCCATCCTTTTTCTTTCCTAGATGATGAGGACGCTTGTTATTAGAAAATCAAAACAAGGTTTAATTTAGAAAGAATGAACTAGGACCCAGATTATTTAACTAAAATAGTCACAAGATGTCATGTTTTGGTATATTTTCCATGATGCAAGTTTATTCAATGATTGAAAGCGAATTGTGTGTTGTAATTAATCCAAATTCATTCAACCAGACAAAGAAAAAGAGGAAAGGAATTAAAAAAAAAAAATTAAGAAGAAGAAGAAGAAGAAGGCAGGATTTAGGCATTAACGGATGATGTTGAGACATACAAATTTTAATTCTTTCTTCAGAAAAGGCTAGAAAAGAATGATAACCTTCCTTCTCTTCTAACTTCAAGAAAATATTTTAGCATTGCTAATTAGGGTGGTGAAAGGGAATGGATTTTTGTCATGTACCGCAGATTATTGCAATGCAACAGAAAGGCTTTCCAAAAATTACTTGATGCTTGAGAAAAAGAATGTTCAAATAGTATTTTCAGAATGAAAGTGAAATATATGTATACCTCAACAAAAATATTAATTAAGGGCACAATTAAATCCTTTCTTATATCTGTATTGCCATGGATGAAGTTTAGACATGATAAAATTCTGTGAATAACTTTATGATTATGAATTAGTAGTTTTTGATAACTATCTCTTAGGGAGGTACGTACACAATGATCACTTTAAACTTAACTATGATTAAGGATCTAGCCTTACCATATGTGATCTGATTATAAAAAAAAAAAAAATATTCTAGTGCTTGCTGCTAGTCTTAAAAATTTTGAATGGGATGGATTTAGTTTCTCCTAAGAATACAGCGTGTAGTATCTAGACAAGTGCGATTGATGTCATTCATGGCATATCTTAGGATTTGTGCATCGCTTGGAGAGTCCATGACATGTGTAAAGCATAAGAGACATAAATCCCATGATGACTGCAGACGTACAATGATACAGTGGGCCTCAACCACACACATCATTGAAAGTCATTTTCCAACCACATTAATTATTGCATGTTAGCACATAAAAACAAGTATGCAAAATAAAATGCCAGGTAATGGCATGGTCATTCCCTGCAAAAGTTTTATGGCATGCATTCATCAGATTGGCTTCCAATTGCACCACCTAATCAGAAATGATTTAACTCAACGATTGATTGGATAGCTGTTGAGTAACTCATCATTCTAATTTTTGATACTAAAAACTAAGTGATTTATATGCTATGAAATTATTTTAAATTTTATATTTAGATATATCGGATTTGACTTATATTAGACTAGCGTGATTGCCTATTTAATTTTTTTGTACCTGTTTTCCTTCCCTTGACATGCGTTTCCGGAGTGGCAATGCATGGGGGGTGACGGGCACGTGTGGATTGAGGAGGTGGAGGGTGAATTGGACAAAGAGGTGACGGCGAAATCCCCCCGTGAGGTCTATTTGGAGGGATTCACAGCTCACAACCCCAAAAACAAACTCCCAAACCCCACATCCCCTTGCCCTCTCTCTCGCTCATCCCACACACGCAAACAACCGCCCCTTGACGCCTTCGCTGCTTTCGATGGCGCCCCGATCACGAGCAGATTCCCACTCCCACTCCCTCTCCCTCCCCTCCCTCGCCTTATACCCCACCATCTCTGTGCCCTTCTTATTCCCTTTGCTCTCTCATCATAATATGAACCCCAGGTAGTCTTTTCAAGACTTATGTGATGGCTTGTTATTATGACAACAATAATTGCCTCTCTTGTCATTTGGAGCGGTGGTGGTTATTTATATTATTAACGTCTCGAGGTTTTTTATGTCAAGGGATCAGTGGAGTGGTGTCAAGTGGGAGGTATGGTAAGGAAGCTTGCTTGCTTGGCGGTGCAATCCTCCATGGGGTGGCCACCGGCCAGCAGCGTTCAAATGAGCTATTAATTGCCTACTTGACCTGAGCTACCATGCCATGGTGGCTTTCTTTTTCTCGCTCTCCTTGTTGTCTTGCCGAGAAAAAGAATGTCTAGGGGTCATCGAAAAATGAAGGGCAATGGCTTATGCTTTTGGACTCTATAGCATTAAGCTGTTACAAATCCTAAGGTGAGGATAGGAAAGAACTCAAATTTAAACCATCATGTGAATAAAATATTGCAATCTTAAAGCATTTTTTGTTTTTTTTTTTTAAGAAACAGTGAATGATGAGAGTTCCTATAGAAATTTTATTGGAAAGACGGAAGCATTTTACAAGAATTTTCATAAGTGAAAAAGGTTAGAAATAAACTTGTGAAGAATAAAGAAAAGAATGAATTCCTTCTAAGAAATTGTGTTACATGCTATGGTTAATTAATCTAAACTTTTTTTTTTTTCAAAACTTGAAAATGCTGAATAATAATATGCCCAATCTAAGATAACTAGGGACTCTAATATAAAGTGAGAGAGAAGGAGTATCTCACAAACACAATGAACCTGTCTTCTAAAGTAAAAAATAAAAAAAAATGTTTAAGAATTTACCCAACATCTATTAGACCATATATACTTTTTTTCACTCTTAATGTCAACTAGCACATAAATAATTTTCCTTCTTGAACATTGCATTCATTTAATCTCATGATAATTAACAACCCCAATCCCAAACTAGACGAGGAATAAATCGTTTACATAATTTTTCTAAGCAGAAGGCCAGGAACACGGGTGTTGTCGAGCAATTTTTTGGGGAAAGCCGAAGGGTATTCTGGGTAATTCCTTGGCATATATCATTGTTATTTATTTAAGGAAACTGAGGCAGCTCATGTGGGAGGCAACCAGAAGCTCATATAGATTTGAGGGCTCCTTCCTCTCATTAAGCGGCCCTTGTCACCCGCCGAGCTTCGGAGACAGAGAGAGAGAGAGAGAGAGAGCCATGGTCTCTAGGGAGCACAAGAGAGCTTCTCTCCATGACAAGCTGCAACTCCTTCGCTCCATTACAAACTCTCACGCAGTAATTTGCCTAAATTTCTAAGCTCTTTAGCTACCATTGCTGTGGGCACATTCTCCTCTCATCCCATTTGTTAGCTATATATATGTACAGATGTGTGTCTTAAAATTTGATTCCTATTTATTTAGAAAATTTTCCATTGTTTTCTTTTTCAGGTTTGCATTTGTATTAGCATCTAATCCTTCTGTTGTAGGCCCACCACCATCTATTCTATCACTCTTGCATAAATTTTCAGCTTACAACCTCATCATATATAGTCCTGTGAAAATAAAAGAATCTTGAAACATGATATATATTGGTACATCAGCCTATACATAGCACGCTATTATCAGTCACTCGCTCATGATCCATCTATATAATTTCATGCATGTAGGAGTTTCATTTACTAAATTAGTACTAATTTATGATCTCTATCACTGCATCCTATAATGTCTTTCAGGTTGTTGCCAAAATTTCCCTATTCTGTATGATGGGTAGTGGTACCATTTCTGAACTCATTAAAGGCCCAAAATAGTTGATGATATATATATGCCCACGCAGCAGACTTTAAGATAGAAAATCCTCGCCACCACAAGTTTGCACAAAAATTCCAAAGAACTTCTTGTCCTACTCAGCAGTCTTTAGCAACTCAAAGAAAGTATCTTTATTTATGTACTTGTGTACAATCATCTTGTTGGACCTAAATATTTAGGGAAAATAATTCCTTGTCATCTGATCTTTCTAAGGTACCATATGCAATTAATTAACTTCTTCCCATATAAAAGTATCAGAAGCTAGCAATGGAACCACAGCTTATAAGTGCATATATAGCATGATTTAATTTTCAGTTTCTTTCTTGCAGTTAAGTAAAACATCAATCATAATAGATGCATCGAAATACATTGCGGAGCTGAAGCAGAAAGTCGAAAGGTTGAATCAAGAGATCGCATGTGCGCGGAATGCTGTTGAAGAAAACCCTTTGCCTATGGTAAGTCTGGATGCTGTTTTTTTCATGCCATTAATTTGTTCTAGTGCTCGATCTCTACGGGCCTACAGCAACCATGGAATATGGAATATAGCTTCTCTCATACTTGTAATTGCTTCCATCTATATCTTAACAGGTCACAGTTGAAACCCTAAAAAGAGGTTTCCTCATCAATGTGTTCTCGGAGAAAAGATGCCCAGGATTGCTAGTCTCTATCCTGGGGGCGTTTGAGGAGTTGGGCCTCAATGTGCTGGAAGCCAGGGCTTCTTGCACTGACACGTTCCGTCTGGAGGCAGTTGGAGGAGAAGTAAGATGAGAAAGAATGACACAGTTATAATTCCATTATAATGCTTTTTTTTTTTTTTAATGCACACATGTTGATATATTTCATAAGTTTTCTTTTATGTGGGAATATTTCATACATGCATATTGCTTGAACCTTTGTGATAAGTTATTATAGCAAGAGACAGGATTCCAATCAATTGGCCGGGGTTAGCTTGATGGATTTGCCTTCGATTCATTATTAAAGGGCGATGTCCCAAGCAACCAGCTTTTCTGCAGGATCCATATATAATCTCCATTCATCTCATCTTGGGTTTACTCCCCCTCTTTCATGACCATTCAGACATGCATATAGTGTGGTTATATATGTAATATATGTCTCCCAAAATATTATTCATGCAAGTTAATTTGTATGCACAAATCCAAGCATAGTTTTTTGGTTGACCTCATCAACATCCCTTCTCAGAGGATTTTTTTTTTTCACCTTACATTTGTGAGCATGAACTTATTAGATACATGAGTAGACGGTGATATTTGTCAAACGCTAGCTACAATCATGGCACGCATGTGTGCATACAAATAGCATTTTCTCAACTCAAGCAAGCTATATATGTGCAATGTCGGGCAGTATCAAGGAGTATCCAATATTATTACACTGAACAAGGTGCATGCATACAAATATAACTACTGGTGCAGAGGGCATGCACTTAAATTCAGACACTCATGAAACCCAGACATGGATGGCTTGTGAATCGTAATGTAAGAGAAACAAAGCGTACTCTGGGCCTACACCAGAAAATTATGCATATAGCTGATCAGATGCAGACGTCAACAAATATGAGACGATACATTATATGAATTGTTGGTAGTGGACAACAAGAGTCAGGTCTGACAATTGGGACCCCTCTCCCCAGCTATGTACATCTGGGAAGAGGTCCCTAAACTCATGGATTCGGATAAGATGGCTCTTCCAGCTATTCTCACCAAAAAAAAAAAAAAAGACAGCAGGAAAATCATACTTTTAGTTTTGTCTATTTTATATTGATATAAATTCCTTAGTTGTTATTATTGATCACTAAGTTTTTCTTTTATTTTGCAGAATCAAGTCAAAAGTCTGGATGCACAAGTGGTCAAACAGGCAGTGTTGCAAGCCATCAAGAGTTGCTCTGAAGGTAGCGAGCAAGAGTAATTATAGAAGATCTCCCAGCGCAAGCTTTGATCTTTAGATCCTTTCCTTTAGCATTTTGTTATGGGCTCCAGAGGCTCTTTACTGGAGGTAGATTATTCTATGTATAATTATAATTTTAATGGCATCCGAGGAGTATGAAATATGGTGGAATGCATATAGAAGAATTTCTAAATATTAATTAAAATGTACTATATGATAATGGCAGGATATTTAGTCTAAAATCTTTAAGTTCTGAAAAATAGTGAATAGGACCCCCACTCATTACAAGAACACCAGATTTATAAATGGCAGAGCTACTTTAAAAAACAAAATTCTGAATTAACAAACACACACCCTGTTCCAATAGAATCACTAAAAGTATATAATTTGCTTGTGCATCCAGATCAACATTCTGAGTTCTTTGGAACATGTAATCAATACAACTGAATTCAGCACCATGTACATAGCAAGCTTAAGGATCAAACCAACTGCTCACCTTATGAGTCATCATTGATGGCAAGTCCTCTGCACTTTAATTTATTTCCAGGAAAACAAACTTTTGAAGGCTTACAAGACAAACCAATTATGTGAAGTGGCAATGGTGAAACAGTAGGAGGTGCTCTGCAAGAAACAACGATATAGCATGCTGTAGAAGACCCTTTCTTCAAAGTAGAAATTATCATTGACCATCTGGTGTATGCAGTTGAATGGTGTCCACTCTAAGATACAACAAATTACCAGAGTTTCCTAATGTGCACTCGAATTGGATCCTCGATGAAATAAGAGAGTCTCTATAGAAAAGTACCTTTTAGGATCTTTGGTGGGTCATGCATCAATTAGAGATTTTCCTTTAGCAAGCTCCCATTAAGTTCTCAAAAAATGAGGAACCACAACCTCCACCTCATAGAGGTCATTCTTTTCCGAGCCCTGCTTGGTAGGAAAAAAGAAAAGCGAGATTAATCTATGTTTCCATGAACATTCTGAGAGTTTGATGTGTTAAAGTCCTAAAGATATGTAATCATTTAAATTAAACCCCAGCTCATATCGCCTCTGCTCCTCCTGCTATATAGTAATAACAATTCTTTCTTGACTAGCCCATTTATACAGGAATCAAGCTCAAGGTTTGCTTGGTTTCCCTATTTATAAAGTTAGCTTGTCACTCTTCAACCCATTATTTGAGCTAATATGTGGCACGGTTGCATTACCTTTTCAGAACCTATACAAGATTTTAGTTTATATATATATATATATCAGACTTTGATTATGGTTATAATAAATTTAGAGTGTTTGTATTTAAAATAACTAAAAGTTCTACGATTGAGTCACATGACCAACCAAGGTGATGGGTTAGGATGTAATGGTCCCCAATGGATGCAGTGAATTTCAGCTGTTAGGTTCACATGAAGAAGAAGACACTTCATTCTCGAGCAGAGAAAAGGACTAAAGAAACGACAGCCTTGCCTGTAACCTAATTGCAAGGAGGTATACGATTCCAAGAATCACGGAGAGGATCCAAAGGTGAACGTAGTTTGTGGCTTATTTGTATGTATCCAAAGAGAGGATTTAAAATAATAGAGCCTTCCCCTAGGATAAGCAAACCAAATTCTCTACGTATACCTAGATTTTATATTACATGTGATGTACTGTCATTTAGATCATGCTAATACTATTATCTTATAATGGATTGATGAGGATGGGATTGCAGCAGAGGGAACATACGTGATGGTAGCGTCGATCGGTGGTTTTCTTGGACAGTTATCATCAACATGCCTTGCCAAATTTGCATGGATAAAAAAAATTACACTCACCCTGCTTCCCGACAAGAATACAAAGTTTAAATGGCTTATATATTAATCTTGATTAATTGGCCCAAACCTCTCTCTCTCTCAACGAAGAAGACGTCGTCTGTCATAGAGAAAATTGAAAACAGTACCTGTTACAAATCAACTTCCCATCACTTGTCAAGGCATACCATTTTGTGAACATCATGATCTTCTTTCGTTACGGCTTAAGCATGCGGCCTTGTATAAAATATAAGTTCTTAAAAGAAAAAAGTTGAACTATATGATTTTTTTTTCCCGCAGCAACAGGATCTAATTGAGTACAATCTATGGTAAGGATGTTAGATTCAACGATGCTAGTTTAGAGTATGATTGGAAGTGGGCTCAAGCTGGCCCAAAGCTCATTGGATTGGGTCATAGGTCAAGCCTAAACTTCCCTATTTATGCTTATATTTAGAGACATTATATATATATATATATATGGACCAAGCTTGGGCTATTACTTGGCCTGATCGAAACCCAGCCTAAATCTAAGCTTGACGTATTAGCCCTAGTCAGATCCAAATTTAGCCCAAACGTAATCCTAAAATCTTAAAATATGGTGGGATTTTTAAATTTAATGCTGAATTTTTGATAAGTTAGATAGGAATAGCTCTCTATATCATAACAAATTTTTTAAAACAATTAAAATACAAGTACTTTAAGTGTTGTTTGCTTTTGTGCAACTATTTAAATGTTGTTCCAATTTTTATTTTTGGCTCATGTGGACTGTTGCGAGGCAAGCTGATTGGGTTTCAGGTTGGGCTTAGGTCAGGCAAGTTGGGCTCGAGCTTAATTTCTGAAAAATTATTTTGAGCCCGTGTCCTACCTGAAGCCTCAAAAGAAGTTTCAGATCAGGCTCAGTCTAGGGTATGACTCAACCTAGCCCAGCCTACTTCCGGCCTTAGTTTGGAATCAAGTATGACCTTAGTTTAACTCAAAATATTCAGATTCAAATAGACATCTATTTATTATTTTATAAATAAAATCTAATGGTTGATAAATAAATATAGAGTTATTAAAAAATTAAATAAGACTAAAAAGAACTAACTAAAGCCTAAATTTTCATTCAAAACTTTCCATTCCATCCAAATAATTGATTATTTTTAAGTTTACAATTATGATTTTTTAGATATGTTTGATATACTTGAAAGTATTATAAATAAAAATTTATCAAAATAAATAATTAATATAAATATTTAGATATAATTAAATATAAATATATGAGAAGAGATATAGTTGATAAGATGGAAAAGAAATTAGTTGAAATAAGAGTTCATTTAATAAATTGATAAAGATAATGAAAGTAAAAAAAAAAAGCGATTTATATAATTCACGTTTATAAATTATTCTAAATCGGTTGGAGTTAGATTTTTTTTTTTTTTAACTAAACTAAGATGATATAGATCAAATTGAAAATCTAAAATTCTAACTCACCTTAAAATTTAGATTAGGTTCAATTTTTGAATCTAACACAATTGATGGAATTTCTAATATGAATAAAATCAAATCTAATTGAAATAAAACTGAATCAGGTTATTAATCAATTCAATTCACCTGCAACCTTGTATACAATATGATAAAATATATAATAACTATATTTTAAAAAAAATTTATAAAAGTAAAATGGCTCGATTTTTTTCTTATTAAACATAAAGATAAAAATAGAAGAGGACAGACAACGCGTTGGACTTCATATCAATTCAGTTGTTAGTCTCGGTAAATATTTTTTTTTTTTTGTAAAACTCATTTATTTCTTCTTTTCTTTCTCTGGTCTCTATTAAATTATCATTATTAATTATACTCTTTTAATGAAAAAAAGTCCAGCTATGCTCGCGCATGGTGCCACCATCATGAATGCAAGACCTCTCGATCGCTTACAAAGAAGGGTGCCGGTCACCTAAGCTAAATCTATAGTTATCTTATATCATAAATGGTTTAAATGAATTATCATTCAACTAGGAAGGGTGCCAATCATCTCAGCTAAATCTAATGATTGTATATCATGATTAACGGTTTATAATACCTATCACTTGTGATTATCTTGGTATAATATTACTACAACAAACTTCTACTGGTGTTGTTTTAAAGCGTCGCAAATGAAGTATTAATTACTAGAATATGGAAGTCCCGTTAGTAGTATAAAAACGTGGGGTTAGCTATGATACTCTTTTATTAATTTTAAAATCAACTTACTGATTTTGAAATCATCTTAATTACGGCAGTTAAACAAGAGCTATTTATGATATTTCGGAAAGTGAATTATTTACCCTAGTCATTCAATTGCTCCATTAATTCTCATATCTCTTTCCTGATCTTTCCTCCCTTTTTCATCACCATCTTGGCCCGTCGATCTTTGTCGGCAATTTTCTTCAAACCCGTTGGTATCCATCAACCCTGGCTTCATTTCTAATGGGTATGGAATTCAAGAAATGAACACATGTATGGATACGAAGATACATGTCAATACCCATGATGGGTATGAATGTAAAGATATTCTTGCCCCGCCTAGTCTTGTCCAATCCAATACCCATTATATTTATGAATTTAGTTAATTATTTCTATTTATTAACATAGTTTTAAACTTTTAACAGAAACTTTACAAGAAGTCATAGATCATGATTTTTATTTTATTTTTGAACCTATTCTTTGTGTGTATACCATAATTACTTCAGGCATGAGTCTAGAATTGAAATTTAAAAGAATAAAATAAAATAAATAAACAAAGTTCAGAATATATATGAGCATGAAACAGATATAGATAACAAGGTGTGTATGGATATTACATAATGCGTTTGAGTATAAAATTACATACCCATAGCAGATACAAGGTGAGTGTATGTATAAATTTTTTTTATGAGCACGAGTATATATGAAGATACTTTCTTCCGTACTCACTCTAACCCATTATCATCTCTATTGCTCTTCTCACACTATTGCCTCGGTCGATGAATCTCTCATTTCTCTCCTATTGCACTGCTGACCCTCGTAAGATTTTATCGATAAAAGAGGCACTACTCCCGAAAAAGGAGAAAAAGAAGTCCATCCAAACCTCTGGAGGCTAAATTTGATTGGATTAGTTCATAAGGAAGACATCACGTGCTTCTCCTCTCCATTAATCGTTGAAGCGCGGTATCTATGATAGTATTTCACTTAATACCATAGTTGTCAGAATCGGACCGAATCGATCGATTGAACCGATTGAACCAGGATCCGAAGGTCAAATCGGTCCGGTTTCAATATAAAACCAAATATGTAAGTGACTCAGAATAACCCGATCAACCCATCCGGTTCACCCATGAACCGATCAATCCAACCCGAACCGGTTCGGATCATGGATTTTATTATCATGTTAACCTTGAATTTTTTAAAAATTAATTTTTATTAATATAATATATTTTTATATTAATATAATTGATCGATGGTTGAACCAGTGACCCAACGGTTGAACCAGTGACCCGATGACCCGAGCTCTTGACCGGGTCAATGTTCGGACCGAGTCTGACAACTATGCTTAATACTATCACTTTCACTTAATTACACATAAGACCCACCAATCTTCTGTTCATTAGATTTGATTTATTAAAAATAAATTAAAAAATTAAAAAAAATAATATTTAAAAAAAAGCGCATGGAGCATCGTAGTAAAAGCTTTAAAATATATATATATATATTTCAAGCAGACAATACAAGGATATATAATGTTAAAATAGTGATTTTTTACCGGCTCTATGCTAAAACAATGCATAGAAAAAGACACAAAATATCAATAAAGATATTTATGGTATTATTTTCTAATAGCTCCTTTGTTGCAAATTTTACTGTACAAGAGCAACGCTAATTATTTTATGTTCAGCACGACAAAATAAAATATTGTATATCATCATAACTTCTAAATTTCAAAAGACATACACCATCGCAAGTTTAATGATCGATTTTGTCAAGCTGCGGCCATATTCTCTGCACTGTAGCCCCTCTACACATGATTTAGTCAGGCATATGACAAGCTAAATTTATAAATGCATCTACCACTCTAACCATATATCCCTGTGCCAACGTGATTTTATTGCGAGATGCTTCATGAGTCGTCATGCCTTGGATCATCAAGCAAGAGTGTCTAGAACCGGATTTTTGCATTAATTATGACATGAAAAACAAGACGACGACGTGTCAAAGTTGTCTAATCACTCATGAAGATAGGTATAGAACTTTATACTTTGAGATTGGTGCTGGTTAAACCAACCCAAACCTGCTGCATTAAAAGACCAGTTTGAGCCAATTAAGCTACACTTGAAAAATAGGACAGTCGCTTGTAAGACTGATTTATCAAACCATAGGTAACAACCCACCTTCAACCTTCAATAGTTGCTATAGACTAATTTAAGTCTGGACCAAAGTCAATGAAAAGTCTTCTCCAAGCCCAAAGCTTTGAAGGTAGTACTCCAACCTAAAAAACTGATCTCTCCTTCAAAGAATCGTAGAAAGACTACACAACTAGAATATACAAGATTGTATTTACTAATGTCTACAAGTCATTGGGCTTGACCAAACTTGTTAATCTAATTGTCGGCCAAACTGACCAACATCTATTAGTCGTTGAGCATGATTTGACAACAACCTACATGATCACTAAGTTGCTTAGGAAGAGCCAAGTAAGTGTAAGGTAGATTATGCAAACAAGAATCCAAGCTACTTTCTTGATTAAGCATGGGTTTAAACTCGATCCCTAATAGTGGAGGATAAGTGATGCAGATTCATTTGGTCAACCAATCATGTAGCAACATATGATGAAGTCAAAACCAACAAAAGAAAGAAAGGATCATTAAAAAAGTTTTTCTCTTTCAGAATTACTAATCTACCTCGCTTTAGACAAGATTTTCTTACCTAGCACAAATCCAGTTTGAGAAGAAATCAATTGATTTATATGGGATATATTCCTCCTTGATTATCATTTCATCAGAGAATCATGATTATTAGGGCCATCTTATGCAAGAGACTAGTTCTAACAATAATTCTTCTAGACATCTATTAAAGCAATTTAAGTTTTTATAGGTAAATAGTTTTTGGCTCTTTGCCTAGATCTTGGAGAGCTCATCCAAGGATTTCTTTTGGTCCACTTCAGCTCCTAATAGCACTGCAAGGATTAGGGCTTGCGCATACATCTTGCACCACATTATTTGTCATGCCCCAACCTGCCCATTGGGATAAATGAATTACGTGTTAACATAACTCCTAAATTTTACCCTAAGAATTATGCAATGCCTCTTTTTTATTAGTTACTAGTATATTAAAATTTAATTAAAAATTATTAAGCTTTATAAATTACTTAATTTACAAGAATTTTATCGGATGCTCTAATTTGTTTTTATCTAGTTACATCTCACTCGAACTCTTGAGAACCTCATACAAAAAAGCTATCTATAAAATATTAAATTCATGTATATAACTGATATATGTAACTAAATACTCACTAATATTATCTATATTTGTTATGAGAACTTTTAAAGCTTGGCATCCTTGCTAGACTAAGGATCCATATCTAAATTTATATTCAAATACAATCATAAATACATAGAACCTATTTATATTATTTTTTAATCCACATGGGTCATGGGATAGGATCGTTCTAATATCATTCGCTACAACTTAAGATTTACTCAAAAGAATAGCTGAAAAGATATTATTTGGGCTCATTAATATTTTATAAGTATTTATAATATTTTCGGTACATAACTAATGTTGAATTGAACATTGGCTGGTGTTGTCTCTCACATAATATTTAATTAGATCCTTATATATAAAACGGTAATTAAGGAAAAAAATTAGAAGTACATGTATGATTACTAAGATTATATGTAGAAGTTATGCAGCCATATCCCATGTTTGACCTAGTTAGGGAGTTGGGGCGTGATACCACCACCATAAACAATAAAATTGTTAATGCTTTTATTTCCACCTTCAACAAGGAAATTAACTTGCTAACAAATACCTACCGGAGGCTGATCTTGTTAGGCGTTCTTTGACGCGAGTAAGCTGAGGACACCGCTAGGGCCATAAAGTTCCTGAAAGACAATAATATCCCATGGTAGCAAATGACTCGCAATGGACAAACTTCATCAAATTTTCCTTGCTCATTAGAAGGAAGTCAGAAGATAAGCTGTTTTGCTTACCGACGGTGCTGGCGAGCTTCTGCTCAGAGATAGACCCATGCTTGCAAAGACCCCATCATCATCAGAAGCAGAATGGAGGAAGAGAGTCACAGAAGATAGTGAGGTGAGTGATGAAAGAGTACGAGCCCAGGGATCAAGTGTCAAGAGGAGTAGGTGCCCCTGGGTTTAGATATGGAACCTGAGGTGAACGTTAGAAACCGCAGGCAAGCCCGCCTTCCGTTCGCCGCGCTCTTCAAAATTGAGACAAGGGGCCGTACGTTTCCAGACTTTTCGTTCTAAAGCATGAGTAACGGGCCGAATAGCAGGTGGAGATGGAGCCGGTCTTTCAAGCTCGGTGCCACGGCATATCGATTAGCTAAAAAAGCTTTGGAAAACACTTTGTACACCGGCCCCGGTGCAGCAACGCTGACGTGGACTGCACCGCGTCTTCCTATTGGTCCACGTGGCTCCGACGTGGAAGACCTGACAGACGGTATGGCTGGCCTTTGACGTAACAGTTCTGAACGCGACGGACATTAAATGCTGTTCGCTTTATTTTAAATTTTTTGTGTGGACGAAAATGCCCTTTAGCGCCATTTTTCCCGTTTTATGTCCTCTCTGCAAGAAGAACTCATTTTCTTCCAGCTTAGAGGCTGAAAGTTTTTCAGCTACTGGACTGGAAAACCTTGATACTGGAGTCTGTGTAAAAAAATTTCTGGAGGAAATGTCATCCGCAGCAAGTAAGAACTCTTTATTTTATATATCTTTATTACATTCAACAGTATTTTTTCTGGTTAAAGTTAGTTAATGCGT
Organism: Calamus simplicifolius; assembly: GCA_900491605.1. Classification (NCBI taxonomy): domain Eukaryota; kingdom Viridiplantae; phylum Streptophyta; class Magnoliopsida; order Arecales; family Arecaceae; genus Calamus; species Calamus simplicifolius. The sequence continues at coordinate 55,653 of UESW01002673.1, read as the reverse complement.
TTAATGCGCGGGTAACTACCTTAGAATGAAATAGTTATGACACTCTGAGAGTCATAACTGTTTTGTAAATATTTCAGCTTTGAAATACCTGGCTACTGGAGTCTACAGGAGGCTTAAAATACAAAAGTTAATCCAATGATATTTTCCTTGCCAAAACCTCTCTCTGAATTCTGCCGTTAATTGAATTCTTTAACATGACCCCACATGTTAAAGAACCCGGCGACAACCTAATTGAATTCGGCAGAAAATCCCAGCGCGACACCCCTGTTGAAATCCCACGACACCCTAGCTCTAACGAGACGACACCCGTTCTTTAACATGACCCCACATAGAGAGAACCCGGCGACAACCTACCTCGAATTCTGCCGTTAATCCTTCGCGACACCCTAGTTGAAATCCCACGACATCCTAGCTCTAACTAGACGACACCCGTTCTTTAACATGACCCCACATAGAGAGAACTCGGCGACACCCTAATTGAATTCGGCAGAAAATCAATCGCGACATACGAGACATCCTAGTCCTGACAAACGACACCCAAGCCTTGCGCGGCGACACCCGAAGGACGGAACCATACCAGACATCCTAGTTCTGGCAAACGACACCCTAGTCTTGCTCGGCGACACCCGAAGGATTGAAGCATACGAGACATCCTAGTTCGAAGTCCTTCGCGACACCCCAGACGAAATCCCGCGACATCCTAGCTTTAGGGCGACGACACCCCAGTTGAAAAGTTGCCGTAAGTCCTTCGCGACACCCCAGACGAAATCCCGCGACATCCTAGCTTTAGGGCGACGACACCCCAGTTGAAAATTGACGACACCCAACTGATCACGGCGGCGAGAAGGCCTGCGACAACCAAGGTACTAAAATTTAATTTTATTTATAAAAAAAAAATTACATTAGCCCTTACTGGGGCTTATCTCCTTCAGTCGCTGCGCCGGCGATGTGATGCTGGAGGGACGCTACTTTCCTCTCCAGGTGGCTATTGGCCCGACGCAGGACCACTATCTCTTTTGTTGTAACGGCCAGGTATTTCTCGGCCGTCTCGATGAGTCTCTCGCTGCTTGCGAGCGACTCAGCATAAGCCACTGCGTCGATGGTGACGGTTGGGGGTCGCCTGCCATGGCTGCCAGTTGATCTCACCTCGCCTCTGGAAGCCATTTTTTCGTCAGTTCAAGCTGGAAAGGTGAGTAACGATGGCATTCCCCCATTCTTATTTAAGGTTCCCCTGGCGGGTGTTTCGATTGCCATGCGCCACCATCTCAGTGGTTGTTCACAGGAATCGAATCGGTGCGTCACCACGCCCCGCCCTCCACGTTGAGTTTCGAGGGATGGGGAACAGAACAGTTTCGGAAAGCAAACAGTCTTAAGTTTGACGTCCTCCCAAGAGAAAATTCACGACACCCAAGGATGATTTGGATTTCGGCCGAAACTCCTTCGCGACACCCCACTTGAAAGCTCACGACACCCTAGCTTTAAGGCGACGACAACCCGTGCGTCGAACTGATCACAGGACTGACGCCCGAGACATCCCTTCTCGAATTCGGCCGAAACTCCCTCGTGACACCCCAGTTGTAAACTCACGACACCCTAGCTTTAAGGGGACGACACCCATGCATTAACAGTGAACCCACGGGTTGTCGTCGCCTTAAAGCGAGGGTGTCGTGAGCTTTCAAGTGGGGTGTCGCGAAGGAGTTTCGGCCGAAATCCAAATCATCCTAGGGGTTCGTGAATTTTCTCTTGGGACAACGTTAAACTTAAGACTGTTTGCTTCCCGAAACTATTCTGTTCCCCATCCCTCGAAACTCAACGTGGAGGGCGGGGCGTGGTGACGCACCGATTCGATTCCTGTGAACAACCACTGAGATGGTGGCGCATGGCTATCGAAACACCCGCCAGGGGAACCTTAAATAAGACCCAGGGAATGCCATCGTTACTCACCTTTCCAGCTTGAACTGACGAAAAAATGGCTTCCAGAGGCGAGGTGAGATCAACTGGCAGCCATGGCAGCCGACGCCCAACCGTCACCATCGACTCGATGGTTTATGCTGAGTCGCACGCTATCATCGAGGAACTCAGGCTGGCGCTCGAGGAATACCAGGAGGTTTCAAGAAAAGAGATAGANGGTTTATGCTGAGTCGCACGCGATCATCGAGGAACTCAGGCTGGCGCTCGAGGAATACCAGGAGGTTTCAACAAAAGAGATAGAGGTCCTGCATCGGGCCAATAGCCACCTGGAGGGGAAAGTAGCGTCCCTCCATCGCCAGATCGAGGACGCAGCGACCGAAGGAGAGAAGCCCCAGTGAGGGCTAATGTAAAATTTTTTTTTTATAAATAAAATTAAATTTTAGTAACATGGTTGTCGCGGGCCTTCTTGCCGCCGTGATCAGTTGGGTGTCATCAATTTTCAACTGGGGTGTCATCGCCCTAAAGCTAGGGTGTCGTGGGATTTCGTCTGGGGTGTCGCGAAGGACTTACGGCCGACTTCAAACTAGGGTGTCGCGGGGATTATCTCCGTGGTCTCTTGTTCAATCACGGGTGTCATCTCGTTAGAGCTAGGGTGTTGTGAGATTTCAACAGGGGTATCGCGATTGATTTTCTGCCGAATTCAATTAGGGTGTCGCCGGGTTCTCTCTATGTGCACATTTATAAGACGGGTGTCGTCGCCCTAAAGCTAGGGTGTCGTAGGATTTCGTCTGGGGTGTCGCGAAGGACTTACGGCCGACTTCGAACTAGGGTGTCGCGGGGATTATCTCCGTGGTCTCTTGTTCAATCACGGGTGTCTTCTCGTTAGAGCTAGGATGTCGTGGGATTTCAACAGGGGTGTCGCGATTGATTTTCTATGTGCACATTTATAAGACGGGTGTCGTCGCCCTAAAGCTAGGGTGTCGTGGGATTCGTCTGCGGTGTCGCGAAGGACTTACGGCCGACTTTGAACTAGGGTATCAGTAGATTTCAACTGGGGTGTCGCGTAGGAGTAGCTGTTCATGAATGCGTGCTTATATTGTCACAGTTGATGCTGAAAATGTAGATCGGAAAGAAGAAGATAACACTCCCGGCCGTTCAGCTTCACCCGTCGTTCCAAATGCAGTGGATGATATTGTAGTTCCTCAAACTGGGATGGAATTCAATTCAGCCGATGATGTATATACGTTCTACAATGGATACGCGAAACGAGTTGGCTTTGGAATTACAACAGTGTGTAGCAGGGCCAACAACAAAAAACAACTTTGCTTCAAGCACCTGGCGTGTTGGAGGCAAGGAAAATCCAGAAAATCAGAGAAGAGTATGAATCATAGGGATACTGGGAAAGTTGGTTGTATGGCATCCATAAAAGCAAGACTGAATGCTACAAGTGGTAAGTGGATTTTGGATGAGGTTTCTCTAGAACATAACCATGGGCTCTCCATAACATCAGCTGGTTATCTACGGTCGCATAGGAGGATCAGCACACCAGAGAAGGCAGAGATCAGCAATTTACATGCCGTGAATGTTCCAACGACTCAGATATACTCTGCCATAGCAAGGAGAAAAGGGGGCAGAGGACAATTGGATTTCACCGAGAAGGATGCTCGCAACTTCATTAGTCGCGAACGTCAATCTAAGCTGAAAGAAGGAGATGCTCAGTCGATGGTAATTCATTTTGCCGAAATGCAACTCAAAAATCCCAATTTCTTCTACTCCTTAGACCTCAATGATAATGGTCATCTGAGGTCTGTCTTCTGGATTCATCCAAGGTCAAGATTGGCATGCACATACTTCGGTGATGTTCTAAGCTTTGACTCAACTTACTTGACAAACAGATATCAAATGCCTTTTTGTCCATTTGTTGGGGTGAACCATCATGGACAGTCAACCTTGCTTGGATGCGCATTGTTGTCTGATGAGAGTACTGAGACATATAAATGGGTTTTTAAGACTTGGCTGGATGCAAATGGTGGTCAAGCACCTATTGCCATGATTACTGATCAAGATAAGGCAATCGAGGCTGCTGTCAAAGAAGTTTTTCCTAATACCCGACATCGATTTTGTCTTTGGCATATATTGAAGAAGATACCGGAAAAGATTGGCCACATTTGCACGGCAAATCCCAAGTTTATGGTTGATTTCGATGAGGCAATATATGATTCATTGACCATAATTATTTCGAGGAAAGGTGGGCACATGTTATGGAGAAATATAAAGAATGCAAGTCTATAGATTGGTTCAATGTCATATACGAATGTCGGGAAAAATGGGTTCCAGTTTACCTCAAGGATACATTCTTCGCAGGTTTGTATGTCAATGGTGGCTTTGGTTCATGATTCATTTAAACGTTTTTTTTTTTAATTTTTGGTTGACAAAATGTTTAACAGGGATGTCATCTTCACAAAGGAGCGAGGGCATTAATCACTTCTTCGATGGGTTTATAAATTCGAAGACAACATTAACGGAGTTTATAAGTAAGTACGAAGATGCCTTGGAAAAACGATACGATGCCGAAAATGAGGAAGATAATAGGACTTTGCAAACGATAGCTTTCCTAAAGACATCATCACCTTTTGAGAGACAAGCTGCAGGAAGGTATACACAGAGCATTTTCAAAAAATTCCAGAATGAGATCCTTGAAATGGCTGCATCAAATACAAAATTGATCAACGAAGCTGGCAACACATGTATATATTCCGTCAAGTCGTATGAAAGGATTGAAGTCGATGGAATTGGCAAGGAGATGATCAAAGATTATATCGTGTCATACGATAGAAATATTGAGGATGTCCAATGCCAGTGCCGATCCTTTCAGTTCAAGGGGTACCTGTGTAGGCATGCCCTGTTGGTTCTTCATCAAAATGACGTATTTCGTTTACCAGATAAATACTTCTTGAAGAGATGGTGCAAGGACATGAAATACCAATTCGACGAATTCGACTGCAATACTGAGGGTTATGATAAAAGCACACGAAACTCACGGTACGCAGTGATAATTTTTTAATTGAAATGTCTTAATATTTGTGATCGTTAATATTCTGTTTATGATTGTAGATATAGTTTGCTGTCTCATCGGATGACGAAGCTCGCAGAGATAGCCTCCATGTCTGAAGATGCATTTAATGTAGTGATGGATGGTCTACCGCCTCTATTCAAAACTGCCGTGGATGCCAACTGCGCAGCTAAACCACGTTCAGAGCTGGTAATTCAAGATCCTGAACAAATTAGGACGAAAGGTCGCCCGAGAGAGAACAGATTAAAGAGTGCAGTCGAGAAGAAGGCAAAAAGATCAAGGAAAAATCAGGCCAAGGAAAAAGCTGCTTCAAGTAGCAGGCAGACTTGTTTGCAGTCTATTAATACTGAAGAGGACCTGGAGATAAATGTTCCGCCGTCAGAAACTTTAATGGATGAATTTGATGCTTATGTATTGAGTCAACTTACACAAGATCATATAAAACACGAGTGTCGTAACTTTTAAATTATGGTTGCTTGGTCGTAAATGAATTGTTCGCGAACAACTCCGAGGAAATTAGCGCGACGACACCCTTGCTCATGGCAAACGACACCCTAGTCTTGCTCGACGACACCCGAATGATGGAAACATACGAGACATCCTAGTTCTGGCAAACGACACCCAAGCCTTGCGCGCCGACACCCGAAGGACGGAAACATACGAGACATCCTAGTTCTTGCAAACGACACCCAAGCATTACGCGGCGACACCCGAAGGACGGAAACATACGAGACATCCTAGTTCTGGCAAACGACACCCTAGTCTTGCTCGGCGACACTCGAATGACGGAAACATACGAGACATCCTAGTTCTGGCAAACGACACCCAAACCTTGCGCGGCGACACCCAAAGGATGGAAACATACGAGACATCCTAGTTCTGGTAAACGACACCCAAGCCTTGCGCGGAGACACCCGAAGGACGGAAACATACGGGACATCCTAGTTCTGGCAAACGACACCCAAGCCTTGCGCGGCGACACCCGAAGGACGAAACATACGAGACATCCTAGTTCTGGCAAACGACACCCAAGCCTTGCACGGCGACACCCGAAGGACGGAAACATACGAGACATCCTAGTTCTGGCAAACGACACCCAAGCCTTGCGCGGCGACACCCGAAGGACGAAAACATACGAGACATCCTAGTTCTGGCAAACGACACCCAAACCTTGCGCGGCGACACCCGAAGGACGGAAACATACGAGACATCCTAGTTCTGGTAAACGACACCCAAGCCTTGCGCGGAGACACCCAAAGGACGGAAACATACGGGACATCCTAGTTCTGGCAAACGACACCCAAGCCTTGCGCGGCGACACCCCAGTTGAGATCTCACGACACCCTAGCTCTAACGCGATGACACCCGTGATTTAAAGAGACCACGGAGATAATCCCAGCGACACCCTAGTTCGAATTCGGCAGAAAATTATTCGCGACACCCCAGTTGAAATGCCACGACATCCTAGCTCTAGGACGACGACACCCATCTTATGAATGTCTACATAGAGAGAACCCGGCGACACCCCAATTGAATTCGGCAGAAAATCTTTCGCGACACCCCAGTTGAGATCTCACGACACCCTAGCTCTAACGCGACGACACCCGTGATTTAAAGAGACCACGGAGATAATCCCAGCGACACCCTAGTTCGAATTCGGCAGAAAATCATTCGCGACACCCCAGTTGAAATGCCACGACATCCTAGCTCTAGGGCGACAACACCCGTCTTATGAATGTCTACATAGAGAGAACGAGACGACACCCCAATTGAATTCGGCAGAAAATCTTTCGCGATACCCCAGTTGAGATCTCACGACACCCTAGCTCTAACGAGACGACACCCGTGATTTAAAGAGACCCGTGATTTTTTTTTACTCGTTAGCCTTTCAAAATTACTCAATTATCATTCATAAATAAATGTACGAGATAGAGTTTATCCCTGGACTATCCCTAGGGATATCCCTTGGCTATCCCATTGATCATATCAAATGCAAAAAGATAAATCCATAGAATAACCTTTTTTACTCTTATTTGAAGGGATAACCAGCTATTCCTACATTTTCTAGGGAATAAATTGAAGGGATATTCCATGGTTAACCATGGTTAACCATGGATTATCCTTTGGTTAACTTTATTCTCTGCTATCCCTTATAGTTATGGCTTTTAGAAATAAGAGGGAATGTCCCCTCTTATCTCCTATTTCAAACACTACCTAAATTTATAAAATATTTAAACTATCCCTTCCTCTTCACCTTTCTTTCCGTTCCTTCCTAAAATTACTTAATGTCCTTCCTTCCTCCTTTCCGACTACGCTGCTCACGGTCCTCCTCTCGCTCTCCTTTCTCGCTCTCGCTCACGGTCTTCACCAGCGGCGGCTTCTTCGGCAGCGGGTCTTTTTCTCCGGCTTCATGGTAAGCTTTCCTTCCCTCCCTCCCTCCCTTCTTCCCTTCCTCACTCGATCTGCCTCCCTCAACCATCCTCGACCTTGTTTAGCCAAGCTCCGCCTCCCTTCCCGACGTCCGCATCCCTCCCATGTCTCTGCCCCCTCTTCGCCACCTCTCCGCCTCCCTCCCATTAACTATGGTCGGTCGAGTCTCTGTTCGGCCCTGGTTGGCCGAACAGAGACTCTCTATTCGGCTTAGCAGGGTCGAACAAATTTGAATCTGTTCGACCTGCTGGGCCGAACAAAATTCAAATATGTTCGGCCTAGCAGGCCGAACAGAATCAACTATACAGTGCGACTCTCTGTTCGACCCAACATGGCCGAACAGAAAAAATCTGTTCTGCCCACCAGGGCCGAACAGATTAACTTAATTCGGCCCACCAAGGCCGAACAGATTTAACCTGTTTGGCCACACAGGGCCGAACAGCTCACGAACCGGGAAAAAAAAATTCAATGACGTGGATATACACCAACCTTTGCGACCGTATAACCTTCAAAAATTGCTAGTTGTTTGTCCATTTCTTGATTATAGGTTGAAATCTCTTCAATCAAGCTTCAAATGGTCGGATTGATCCGGAGGAGGGAAGAGGAAGAAAGGAGGCAGCGGGAGGGGAGGGAGGGCTGATTTTAGCTTGGAGGGCTACTGAGTAAGCAGGGCTATTTTGGTCCAAATATTTTAAGGATAAATATGCTATTTTTTTAAGTGACGGGTGGGGCTCCTCAGCAAATATTGCGGGCCAAATAGAATTTCCTTGCAGCGTGGCATTCATAGAACGCGGTGATTCACTGTGCGCATCAGCAAATACCGAACCCATAGATGAGTCTTTCGGCATCAGCCCGCACGCGGGCAAGGTAACCCAACCCTTTCACGTGAGCCACCGCGCCTATTGCAGCATGGCCCTCCTTTGGGAACCCACACGTGGGATGCATCAAGAATGATGTTTTTTAAATATATTTAAAAAAAATTATGTATCATCTTTTTGGTATAGCAAATATGCATTAATTATACGAATTGATCACATATCAGCGCATGTCCGATGTACGATAAGGCCAATTAAACCATCACACACATGCCACATATACAAACGATCAATTCGCATGGCAGTGCGCGCTTGTAGGGCAATGCAGCAAGCCTTTTTCACGTTCCAAATGGTTGGGCAAGAGCCGAACAGCCGGCCAGCTCGAGCTCCGCTAGCATCAAGTATTTTTTCGCCTATAGGACTGAGCGATGAGATATTCCGATCGAGTCAAGCTTGGATCAACCATATTTATGCCGAATGCCTCATATTGTCCTTTCAAACCTTAGCTCGATTTGAGCCTGACCTAAGCTCACCCCTATATGCAATGAGAGCCTGTTAACTTTCGACAGTCATCAACCTGACCTAACCCATGCATTTATCTAGAGAATAGCTCAAGGAATAACCACCTTTTTTTAAATAATAGCTTTGCTATCAAGGGATAACTCTAGTTATTCCTTGTTCCTTAGGAAATATCCCCTCTGGTTAAACTTTTTCAGAACTATCCTCCATAGTTATAGCTTTTGGGGATAAAGAGGGATATCCAGTGGATATCCCCTTATCTCACATATCAAACACTGTCTTAAAGTTGTTTTAAGATGCATTGATTAAAATATTAAAATGATAATGACGTGATGCCACAAAATGTCCGATCGAGCTTGAAATCATACTTATACTAGATAGTAGATAGACCACTCGATACCCGAACATTTATCAGCTTGGAGATTTTATGCCGTTAAGCTTTAGATATAAGAAGCTTGACGAGTTACCGAAAAAAAAAGAAGTGCTCATGGTTTATGATATGGCTGATCCAACGCCGTTAGAGAATTGTGAAGGAAGAAAACTGACGGAGCCCCCCTCTGGCCTCAGCTCCCAACACCCATCCATGGCATTGCTCTCGTCATAACGAAGAAAGAGAATAAGAGGACACGTCGTGTGTGTGGTTTCCCAAAGGCCACCTTACGTCATTAATGCTCGGTCGAGTCAATGGGCTGGAGCCTTTAATGGTGCAGAAATGGTCATAATGGCTTGAAGAGGATTTAACGGAAAGAAGTGTCGCGAGCATCTTTCCTTGGCTCTCCTTCTCAACTCCAGGGTCGACCTCCCAGGGCCGACCCCTCCAGGGCCGACCCCCCCAGGGTCGACCTCCCAGGGCCGACCCCTCCAGGGCCGACCCCTCCAGGGCCGACCCCCCCAGGGCCGACCTCCCAGGGCCGACCCCTCCAGGGCCGACCCCCCCAGGGCCGACCCCTCCAGGGCCGACCCCCCAGGGCCGACCCCTCCAGGGCCGACCCCCCCAGGGTCGACCTCCCAGGGCCGACCCCCCAGGGTCGACCTCCCAGGGCCGACCCTCCAGGGCCGACCCCCCCAGGGCCGACCCCCAGGGCCGACCCCTCCAGGGCCGACCCCCCCAGGGTCGACCTCCCAGGGCCGACCCCTCTAGGGCCGACCCCTCCAGGGCTGACCCCCCCAGGGCCGACCTCCAGGGCTGACCCCCCCAGGGCCGACCTCCCAGGGCCGACCCCTCCAGGGCCGACCCCCCCAGGGCCGACCCCTTCAGGGCCGACCCCCTATGGTCAACCTCCCAGGGCCGACCCCTCCAGGGCCGACCCCCCAGGGTCGACCCCCCCAGGGCCGACCCCTCCAGGGCCGACCCCCCCAGGGTCGACCTCCCAGGGCCGACCCCTCCAGGGCCGACCCCCCCAGGGCCGACCTCCCAGGGCCGACCCCCCAGGGCCGACCCCCCCAGGGCCGACCTCCCAGGGCCGACCCCTCCAGGGCCGACCCCCCCAGGGTCGACCTCCCAGGGCCGACCCCTCCAGGGCCGACCCCCCCAGGGTCAACCTCCAAGGCCGACCCCTCAAGGGCCGACCCCTCCAGGGCCGACCCCTCCAGGGGCGACACCTCCAAGGCCGAACCCCGACGGCTGCCAAGCTCCCTTGCCGTTAACAGTGCCATGCAAGTAAGTGAACGGAGCCTTGTACGTGAACAGTGCCATGCAAGCTCATCCAAGCGCATGAGTAGGGCCACGCAAGCACTCCATACTCAACACTCTACGAGGGACAGTTGGTTTCAACTCAACATCATCCTTCTCCCCCAACGGCTGTACCTTGGGACCCACACGACTGACTGTCACCCATCACTGTCCACATAGGACAACCAAAAAGGTGACGTAGGGGACATGTTTGGCAAGCGCCGTAACGATCGGCCATGCCCTGCGACCACCTACTCTGACAAGACACGGCCCGTGGCGTGACACGTCATATAGAGGTAAGCTCCACCTTACTGTCAATCAATTAATGCTCTGACAAGAGATCACGCCCCAAGCCCACGGATTCCAAGCATCTATAAAAAGGTAAGAGGGACCTCGACCAGGGGGTAACACACTCATAACACCTAAACGCCCACACAGAGGGAGCTCCTCTCTGGGCCTCTTTTTCTCTTTTTCTCTTTCGAGCTTCCTCAAGCTCACGGCTGATGCCCAGACCACTGACTTGAGCATCGGAGGGTCTCGCTGGGGCCCCCTCCGGCCCCTGGGACTTGCTTGCAGGCGCGAGGAGCTCACTAGAGGAGACGACCGCACGCTCGAGGCTGGTGATTTGGCGTCATCAGATTGGCGCGCCAGGTAGGGGGGGATCAACGATGCTAGTTTGCAGATCCTCATCCCTTTTTATCAAAACGGTGGATCGTGAAGATGGTGGATTATGAAGATTTCACCAGTTAAGCTGGGGGGCACCTTCAACGAGCTGAGCAGCAGGAGGCCAGTCTTTCGTTCCATCATCACCACTATCTCAGACCATTCAAACAGAACATGTTGCCACTCATTCTACAAATCCCAACATTGACGGTGGCTATCAAAAAGCTCTAGAAGCCACATCTTATGACCACGCAACAGCGAGCAAAAGCTTCTACTCGCCCTTTGGTCACTGCCAAGGCCAGCCATCCTTTATCCTGCTGGGAATCTCCCCAGCAAGAGGTCCAACATCATTAAGCCCATCAGCGACTTAAAGCTCAGAGAGCCACCACTCGCCGCACAAGCAGCCTTCTCACCTATGGACAGCGATGCAGAGGAAGGTTCGGCCATGGCTCCGGTTCCCGACTCTGCCCCGAGGCATTGGCTCTTCTCCAGACCCGGCACTAGCGCCTCGGCTTCAGATCCGGCCCCGAAGGCTCCCGTTTTCATGCTCCTGGCACCACATCCCCGAGCGCCAGGCAAGCTTCTCTTCCTCTCTGCCGCATCCCAAGTCCAAGTGAAAGCTCCCAAAGCAGCCACGTCCAGATGCATTACATGCACCCATGCACGTAATGAGACTTCATAGGAGAGAGAAGGACCATGGAAGCTGGAGGGCTCCTTACCTTGAATCAATGTCGAGGCTGCCCGAATCCTATAACTCCCAACAACATCATCTCCTAACCGTCCAACTTCAGCGCTCTCCCAGCCGCTCATCTCCAACAGCCGTTGGCTGCTCGGGCTTCCCTCGGCGACCTCTAGCTCCCGAGTTCGACTCCGACTCTTGTCCGTGGCTCCGCTCCAGCGTCCCCGGCTCTGGATCCCATCTCTCTCTTCATTGCACTCCAAAGATGGGTCCCCAGCTTCATTTCGGAAAGGAGCTGGTCATCAACCGACTCTAGGCTCCGTCCCAACTTGATTCCCTGGGGGGCAGAACACCAGCGGGCGGAAATGCTCAAATCCGCATAGGGAAAACAGGGGTTCTACAAGATCTAAGTACGATGCACCTAAGACAATTTTCTTTCATTGACACTTAAAAATGTCATGCAGGGAAGACCAACCTTGTATCAGCCTACAAGACCAACATCGTGTTGGCGTTTCCAAAGCCCTGCACTAGCCAGGCACAAAGCCCAGTGTACCACTGGCAGAGCAGTGTGCCACTGGCTCTCAACAACAAAAGCCCTGCACTAACCAGGCACAAAGCCCAGTGTACCACTGGCAGAGCAGTGTGCCACTGGCTCTCAACAACAAAAGCCCGACCCCGGTCAGCACCAAAGCCCTGCACTAGCCAGGCACAAAGCCCAGTGTACCACTGGCAGAGCAGTGTGCCACTGGCTCTCAACAACAAAAGCCCTGCACTAGCCAGGCACAAAGCCCAGTGTACCACTGGCAGAGCAGTGTGCCACTGGCTCTCAACAACAAAAGCCCGACCCCGGTCGGCACCAAAGCCCTGCACTAGCCAGGCACAAAGCCCAGTGTACCACTGGCAGAGTAGTGTGCCACTGGCTCTCAACAACAAAAGCCCTGCACTAGCCAGGCACAAAGCCCAGTGTACCATTGGCAGAGCAGTGTGCCACTGGCTCTCAACAACAAAAGCCCTGCACTAGCCAGGCACAAAGCCCAGTGTACCACTGGCAGAGCAGTGTGCCACTGGCTCTCAACAACAAAAGCCCTGCACTAGCCAGGCACAAAGCCCAGTGTACCACTGGCAGAGCAGTGTGCCACTGGCTCTCAACAACAAAAGCTTGACCCCGGTCGGCACCAAAGCCCTGCACTAGCCAGGCACAAAGCCCAGTGTACCACTGGTAGAGCAGTGTGCCACTGGCTCTCAACAACAAAAGCCCTGCACTAGCCAGGCACAAAGCCCAGTGTACCACTGGCAGAGCAGTGTGCCACTGGCTCTCAACAACAAAAGCCCTGCACTAGCCAGGCACAAAGCCCAGTGTACCACTGGCAGAGCAGTGTGCCACTGGCTCTCAACAACAAAAGCCCGGCGCCCCGCCTGCACTCAAAGCCCTGCACCAGCCAGGCGTGAAGCCCGACACCCGTCGGTACATGAAGCCCTGCACCAGCCAGGCGTGAAGCCCGACACCCGTCGGCACATGAAGCCCTGCACCAGCCAGGCGTGAATCCCGACGCCCGTCGGCACATGAAGCCCTGCATCAGGCGAGGATCAGCCACTTGGGAGGTAACGCCCCTTTCGCCTTGCTGGGTAGGCCCGCTTCGTCTCAGGGCGAGAGGGCATCTGATATGGCTGATCCAACGCCGTTAGAGAATTATGAAGGAAGAAAACTGACGGAGCCCCCCTCTGGCCTCAGCTCCCAACACCCATCCATGGCATTGCTCTCGTCATAACGAAGAAAGAGAATAAGAGGACACGTCGTGTGTGTGGGTTTTCCAAAGGCCACCTTACGTCATTAATGCTCGGTCGAGTCAATGGGCTGGAGCCTTTAATGGTGCAGAAATGGTCATAATGGCTTGAAGAGGATTTAACGGAAAGAAGTGTCGCGAGCATCTTCCCTTGGCTCTCCTTCTCAACTCCAGGGTCGACCTCCCAGGGCCGACCCCTCCAGGGCCGACCCCCCCAGGGTCGACCTCCCAGGGCCGACCCCTCCAGGGCCGACCCCCCAGGGCCGACCTCCCAGGGCCGACCCCTCCAGGGCCGACCCCTCCAGGGCCGACCTCCCAGGGCCGACCCCTCCAGGGCCGACCCCCCAGGGTCAACCTCCAGGGCCGACCCCCCCAGGGTCGACCTCCCAGGGCCGACCCCTCCAGGGCCGACCTCCCAGGGCCGACCCCTCCAGGGCCGACCCCCCCAGGGCCGACCTCCCAGGGCCGACCCCTCCAGGGCCGACCCCCCCAGGGCCGACCCCTCCAGGGCCGACCCCCCAGGGTCGACCTCCCAGGGCCGCCCCCTCCAGGGCCGACCCCCCCAGGGTCGACCTCCCAGGGCCGACCCCTCCAGGGCCGACCCCCCAGGGCCGACCCCTCCAGGGCCGACCCCCCAGGGCCGACCCCCCCAGGGCCGACCCCTCCAGGGCCGACCCCCCCAGGGCCGACCTCCTAGGGCCGACCCCTCCAGGCCAACCCCCCAGGGCCGACCTCCCAGGGCCGACCCCTCCAGGGCCGACCCCCCCAGGGTCAACCTCCAGGGCCGACCCCCCAGGGTCGACCTCCCAGGGCCGACCCCTCCAGGGCCGACCCCCCCAGGGTCAACCTCCAAGGCCGACCCCCCAGGGCCGACCCCTCCAGGGCCGACCCCTCCAGGGGCGACACCTCCAAGGCCGAACCCCGACGGCTGCCAAGCTCCCTTGCCGTTAACAGTGCCATGCAAGTAAGTGAACGGAGCCTTGTACGTGAACAGTGCCATGCAAGCTCATCCAAGCGCATGAGTAGGGCCACGCAAGCACTCCATACTCAACACTCTACGAGGGACAGTTGGTTTCAACTCAACATCATCCTTCTCCCCCAACGGCTGTACCTTGGGACCCACACGACTGACTGTCACCCATCACTGTCCACATAGGACAACCAAAAAGGTGACGTAGGGGACATGTTTGGCAAGCGCCGTAACGATCGGCCATGCCTGCGACCACCTACTCTGACAAGACACGGCCCGTGGCGTGACACGTCATATAGAGGTAAGCTCCACCTTACTGTCAATCAATTAATGCTCTGATAAGAGATCACGCCCCAAGCCCACGGATTCCAAGCATCTATAAAAGGTAAGAGGGACCTCGACCAGGGGGGTAACACACTCATAACACCTAAACGCCCACACAGAGGGAGCTCCTCTCTGGGCCTCTTTTTCTCTTTTTCTCTTTCGAGCTTCCTCAAGCTCACGGCTGATGCCCAGACCACTGACTTGAGCGTCGGAGGGTCCCGCTGGGGCCCCCTCCGGCCCCTGGGACTTGCTTGCAGGCGCGAGGAGCTCACTGGAGGAGACGACCGCACGCTCGAGGCTGGTGATTTGGCGTCATCAGTTTATATATCCTCTTCCAGCACCGTATTAGAAAGCTCAGTTGGTTAAGATGGAGAAAATAGTTTCATGTGTTGCAAATTAAGCTACCAACTTTGTTCATATTTGTTATATGAGAAGCCAGGTAAAAACTATAAGAACACAACTCCACTCATCATCATTTAAGGTCTGTGGCAGAGTGGTTGAAATTTCAGATTACTGCATCTGTTTACCATACAGTTCATTCCCACATGGTATCTATACACAATCAAAACTATTTTAAATCCGCTCAGGCCATCGTAACCATATTCAAAGATACCTTTACTATTCACACATTACAATTATTTGTGATGAATATTTGACTCACAAAAAACTATAAACCAGAAATAAAATCTCTCTTGGCTTTCATGTGTCAATGATCACTCCAGCACCATGGTGGTCTACTTTTCTCTATTGAGTTGGAGGTACTTGTGCTGAATATTTTTTAAACAGTCTATAACTGATAGATGTTAACCTCAACTCAACTCATCTAAGCTTTTTTCCAACTGCATGGGGTTTGATGATGCCAAGTCACTTTCCTCAAACGTCGGGGAAGACGGACGTCCTTCTCCTCGGAGCCCTGCAAGAAAAGTCCCCGGAGACCGGCGGTACCGGTAGGGACCCTCCGACGATTAAGTCAGTCACTTGGGCTCAGACAAAGAACCGCTCAGCGGAAGAGAACTGAGGCGGTTAGGATTTGCTGGGAGGAAGAAAGCTCAGAAAACCAGAGTTCAGATCCCTACTTACAGCGCGTGCATGTGCTTTTATACCTGTCCGAATATCCTATCTTACTGTTCAGAAGATCACCGTCGTACCATCGCTGCGCGTGCCGGAGACATCTCGTACTACCTGCCGACGTGATATCATACGTGTCCAACAGTTGCGAAGGCATTCAGTGCGCGTCGTCGGCTGATATGACCGAGCACAGTCGCAAGTGGTAGCAAATCGTACACCGTAGTGAGGCATGACCATGCACAGGGACATGCAATGCACCATACGCCGTTATGAGATATGACTCTCCGTAACGGGGTGCACTCACGGACGTACTGAGGATCACGTGGGTGCACCGTGCGGCCTGGAGTCGTCATTCCTCTCAACGATTGAACCGCACGCCAATTGCTGACGACCCCACCCCGAGACCGGAAGGGGTCCCGGGGGTGGGGAGACGTCGGTGCACCCCGAGACCGGTGGGGGGTCTCGGGGTCACTAGATGATGACCCCACCCCGAGACCGGAAGGGGTCCCGGGGGTGGGAAAATGCTGATGCACCCCGAGACCGGTGGGGGGTCTCGGTCTCAAGAGATGATGACCCCACCCCGAGACCGGTGGAGGGTCTCGGGGTCAAGAGATGATAACCCCACCCCGAGACCGGAAGGGTCCCGGGGGTGGGGAAGTGCCGGTGCACCCGAGACCGGTTGGGGGTCTCGGGGTCAAGAGATGATGACCCACCCCGAGACCGGAAGGGGTCCCGGGGGTGGAGAAATGCCGGTGCACCCCGAGACCGGTGGGGGGTCTCGGGGTCAAGAGATGATGATCCCACCCCGAGACCGGAAGGGGTCCCGGGGGTGGGAAAATGCCGGTGCACCCCGAGACCGGTGGGGGGTCTCGGGGTCAAGAGATGATGACCCCATCCCGAGACCGGAAAGGGTCCCGAGGGTGGGAAATGCCGGTGCACCCCGAGATCGGTGGGGGGTCTCGGGGTCAAGAGATGATAACCCCACCCCGAGACCGGAAGGGGTCCCGGGGTGGGGAAGTGCCGGTGCACCCCGAGACCGATGGGGGGTCTCGGGGTCAAGAGATGATGACCCCACCCTGAGACCGAAAGGGGTCCGGGGGTGGAAAATGCCGGTGCACCCCGAGACCGGTGGGGGGTCTTGGGTCAAGAGATGATAACCCCACCCCAAGACCGGAAGGGGTCCCGGGGGTGGGGAAGTGCCGGTGCACCCCGAGACCGGTGGGGGGTCTCGGGGTCAAGAGATGATGACCCCACCCCGAGACCGGAAAGGGTTCCGGGGGTGGGGAAATGCCGGTGCACCCCGAGACCAGTGGGGGGTCTCGGGGTCAAGAGATGATGATCCCACCCCGAGACCGGAAGGGGTCCCGGGGATGGGGAAATACCGGTGCACCCCGAGACCGGTGGGGGGTCTCGGGGTCAAGAGATGATGACCCCACCCCTAGACCGGAAGGGGTCCCGGGGGTGGGGAAATGCCGGTGCACCCCGAGACCGGTGGGGGGTCTCGGGGTCAAGAGATGATGACCCCACCCCGAGACCGGAAGGGATCCCGGGGGTGGGGAAATGCCGGTGCACCCTGAGATCGGTGGGGGTCTCGGGGTCACTAGCCGCCGTTACCTTTTATCCTGACGACGTGGGATCAGTCATATCAGGGTTGACTACATGAATCTGCTTCTTCCAATATTGTGCTCTATTCAGGACCAAGTCGACATTTAAATTACAAATAGTTATATCTTTTTTAATTATTTCGGTTCATATAAGTTTAGGTCTATTTTTACCTCTATCCTTATCATGAATTGTTAAAATATCGCTCTTTCTAATTAGAGCATCTAAAGGTTTATATTGTATATGTCCAAACCACCATAATCGATTTTCTCTCATTTTATCTTCAATTAGGGTTACTTCTATCATTTCTTTTATATGTTTGTTAGACAGTCTGTAACTAATAAATGTTAATATGTACACTTTAAACTAGCTATTTATCTCGTAAGCACTAAGTATAGTTCTATCTGGAATGTTCATATACCCAGCAAATGAAAGAAAATTCTATTTCAGATGCTGTATTCAATCACATCTTCTCCAATACACGAGCTAATGTCACCTGGGCTTTGATGAATAAAATCAGCGCAAGGCTCTACGAGGCATGTCATGGCAACATGTATTATTATCAGGAGATGCATTAGAAATATTTAAGGCAGGAAACTAGAATCCAACAACTTTTTGTTGCTTAATTAAAAAAAAATGAAAATATGGTACAAATTAAGAAGTAATCCCGAAAACTACTTCATCAAAGAGGCAAATGCTGTTAATAGATGTCATGCATGGTGACTCATTTTGGTGCAATGAATTTTCCAATGAATTAGTAGGCATGGAAATTTGAAGTCTTAGATATCAAGAACTATTCACTGTTTTTGAAGGTCCAGTGATCATTCTGATCTAGTGACAGTTATCAATTGGCTCATGCAACATAACAAGGAGATTTCCTGGACAAGCTCAGGAAAGAAAAGAACATATATAAATTAGATGGCCTGCTAATGCGATGAGAGAAGAAGTTGAAATTTATTGCAGTGGCATGAAGTTCTCTCTTTCTCCTGATTAGGATGGTCATTCCGCAACATTGTATGACAGGACAAAGAATATATGAATTCAGACATTGTGTAAGCTGAAATCTCTAATATTAGGTAGAGCTTTTAACCCTTTCAGGAGACTGCATCAATGTAGGGTGCAACTTGGAACCCGGTCCATCAAACCCGATTTACAGCAGTGTTTAAACTCATATTTGTTCAACCCAAAACCGAAAGATCCAGGTTTAACCCGGTCCGATTTGCAATTGATCCGGGTTCGGATTGACCACAACCTGAACATGAGATAACTCGAACCCGAGGGTTACCCTAACGGGGGTAGCTTATCGGCACCAAATTTTTAGGGGCATTGAGGGCGCAATCGGACGAGATTGCCAACTTGAGGGCGAGGAGGGCAAGGCCGTCGACCGCAGGCAAGGAAAAGAAGGACAAACATAAAGGCGGACCATCCGTACATTTCATTTCACTTTTTGCCTCATCTTCTTTGTTTAAGGCACCTCCTCCTCTTCTTCTTTGTTTAAGGCATCTCCTTCTCTTCTTGTTTTAGATAAGACTTTTTTTTAATACAATATTAAAGTCCCGAGTCCAGCTTACGCATTCGGCAAGGGATTTTATTTTTTCATCTCTGGGATCCATACTTCGGTATTTATTTACTTTGAAAAAAGCATTTTATTTTATTTTATTTTTCTTATTAATCCGAATTCCAACCCGAAACTCAATCCGAATCCGATTTTTAAAAATAGGGTTAGGATTGAAGTTTTACAAATAGGGTTAAGGTTAGGGTTAGGATTAGGATTGATATTTTATAAATAAGATTATGATTAGGATTGAGAAAAACTTGAATTTTATAAGCCTGAGTTGTACCCCTACATCCATGCAACCCCACTGCAGCAACAATAGAAAGAAAGAGAAAAAGGGGCGTTAAAACTTTCAAGATGGAACTTTTTTAGATTGCAGAACAGCAGACAATTTAGGCATAAAACACCCTTTTTTTTTTTTTTTTTTTGTATCCTTTGCTCACAACTTAAATAGGCCTATGTACTGTTTAGTTCTGTGGTGCAATCCTCTTATAGAAAAAAGAAACATCAAAAAATAATCCGATTCTTAGAATTAAAAGAATACCTTGACTTCTAGATCATATACAGAAAACATTTGGTTCTGAATCATATTCTTTGATAAACCAAACCACCACTTAACCATCTAAGCAAGCCTATACGCAACCAAATGAACAAAATCACTAGCTTAACTCCTATAACCAGCACACCATTTGCATGATACGGCATTGCTTAGCCTTAGAGCAGAAGTCTTTGAAAATCTTAGGCCTTGATTGATTTGTGATACAGAAAATTATTTTTGAAAACATAGATTGTATCAAAAAATATGAATTGTATTATGTTTGATTTTTAGTATTCGAGAATACATTTGCGTGGTATTTTCAAAAACTATTTTGAAACATGCAAAGAAAGGCAGCAAAGAATCGTGTGAAGAAAGATCGTAAAAAGAAGAAAGAAGATGAATTCGTCGAGCATCTTGAAAGAGAAAGGATAAAATCTAAAAAATGTTTAAGATAATCCAAAGGAAAGGTTGCTACTATATTTTTCATATTCATTCAGATTTTTAGAATCATTTTGAAAAAATATTTTTAAAAACGGTCCAATCAAAAGTATTTTTCATGCTATGAAATAATTTTTTTAAAAAATAATCCAAATCTGCTACTAAATGAGCTCTAGTTACTTGGGTAGATTAGGACTTTAGGATGAAAAATTCTTCTAATAATTTAACCAGCAAGTTGATTCTTTCTAATCAAATGCAACACCATGAGCTCCTGATCATCCATAAAAAATAATAATTCCTTGTCAAATCAATAAAATAGTATTGAATGAGTATTACTTTATGAATATTGAACCATAAGATTGAAAAAAATATCAAAAAGAAAGAAAAAAATAGGAAAAAGAAATGTAGATGTGCAAATTAACTATTAGAGTGACCAGATCACGAAAGAATAGACTAGAAGTAAAGGATTTGGGAGATTCTGAAGCACCTGGAGGTGAATGAGGAGCTAAGGTTCACAAGAATCGTCCAGAGAAGAGAGAGATAGGAGCCTTGAAGAAGAAACACTAAAATAGGGTTAAAGAAAGAAAGGGAAGGACGTTGGCTGAAAATTATTTTCAGAAATAATGTCATTACGCCATATGGGATGCCAGCATGGCGTTTCAATTTTTTTTTAAGGTCATGAGTAAAATTGTTCAACAAATGATTTATCGAGGAATTCAACATTTAAAAAATTAAGTTCATTTAAGATTGCCTCCTAAAGGCATCATCGTATTATTTTTTAAATAGTTTACAATTAATATTGGTCTCATCTAATATAATATAATAAATTTAAGAAGATTTACTTTTTCTTTTTCTTTTTTTTTATCATCTGCCAATCCCTAATAAATAGTTCTTGTTGCCGCCGGGATCCGTCCTCCGACTCGGGCGCGGTCGATCTCCAGGAAGAGGGTGACGGGCCTGCAAAAAGGAAGTCCACACGCGGAGGGACGCCGGGGGTGGCCCTCCGCGGAAGACCCTCCGACGCTCAAGTCAGTGGAGAAGGAATCGGCGATCAACCAGACAGTGGGGAGGTGGATCTCTCCGGGAGACCTCTCCGGGGGCGGCCAATCGGAAGCTCTAAGAGGGGCAGAGCGCCGACGAGCTGCCGGGAGAGAGGAGTGTGTCAAGAGTCGCGTGCGTACCTGAGGGGGTCTGAGAATCTGTTATTTATAGACTGTCACCTGGATCTTGAGCGTCTTCTGGAAGGTTCAGAGGTTGTTACGATACGGAGGCGGACAGAATCAGGCCATCGTGGGGCCGTTAGGCTCCGTACTCATTTGTTAAGGGATCGACGGCCGGGAGAGCTCCTTGATGTCTCGAGATCTGGTCAGGTAGGCGTGGGGCGGTTACAATAGGCTCTAGGTCACGTCCCGACATGATTCCTTGTCTAGGATGTTGTTCGGGTAGGCCTGGGCTCTCCCGCGTCAAGTTCCGCGGAGGTAGGTGTTAGGCTACGGATCACTTGATGAAACCGAGCCATAGAAGAGACCGAGCTACAGAAGCCCGGAAGGAGCCGAGCTATGGAAACCCGGAAGAGGCTGAGCTATGGGAGCCCGGAAGGAGCCGAGCTATGGGAGCCCGGAAGGGCCGAGCTATGGAAGCCCGGAAGGGGCCGAGCTATGGGAGCCCGGAAGGGGCCGAGCTATGGAAGCCCGGAAGGGCCGAGCTATGGGAGCCCGGGAGGGCCGAGCTATGGAAGCCCGGAAGGGCCGAGCTATGGGAGCCCGGAAGGGCCGAGCGATGGAAGCCCGGAAGGGCCGAGCTATGGAAGCCCGGGAGGGCCGAGCTATGGAAGCCCGGAAGGGCCGAGCTATGGGAGCCCGGGAGGGCCGAGCTATGGAAGCCCGGAAGGGCCGAGCTATGGAAGCCCGGAGGGCCGAGCTATGGAAGCCCGGAAGGGCCGAGCTATGGGAGCCCGGAGGACCGAGCTATGGAAGCCCGGAAGGGCCGAGCTATGAAAGCCCGGGAGGGCCGAGCTATGGAAGCCCGGAAGGGCCGAGCTATGGGAGCCCGGGAGGGGCCGAGCTATGGGAGCCTGGAAGGAGTCGAAGGGAGGAGGTTAGCCTTAACCGCCTCGCACGGATATTAATGTAATGATAATTTTACCCCTCAACACATGCCCTCCACTCCCTAGTTCGAAGCGTAGGTTCGGGCGTAGGGAGTACAAGTTCGAATGGCGCGTTCTGGATGGGACGTCTTGGTTTAGACAGCGTGCGCAATGATGCCCTAATTAATGCGACAGGGCCGTCCTGCCTTCGGGGCTAAGGCTCCTTTACGAGCGACGGTTGAGATCACGCCACGCTACGAATCCCGATCGATCAGGCGTTTGTCGAGGCGGTTCGGACGCCTAGGGTGAAACGCCCCGCCTCTTCAGGGCGGCTTCCTTGGCGGAGAAGCGAAGTGACGGCCGCATGGTGTGTGTATATATATATATATATATATATATATATATATATATATATATATATATATATACGTGCATGCTCTCGGCGTCTTCTCGTTTTGCTCTCAAAGGGGTTCCGAGTTCTCATCTTCCTTGACGCTTATCATTCTCGTTTGGTACCCCTTTCAATGGCGATGAGCCCCGACGATGTGGCCTTCAAGATCGTTGCCGAGGACCTGGGGAGGATTCATCAACGGTATGGCTTGCCCTTGGACGTCGTCCTACGGGCGCCGGAGCTCAATGATAGAGTTACCCGGGACTTGGAGTCCGGGGTCTTCATCTATGAAGATAGCTTGAAGGCAGGCCTTCGTTTTCCTCTTCATCCCCTTGTGAAGGAGATCATGATCCACTACAATATCTGTCCATCAATGGTGGCTCCAAACAGCTGGCGAAACATCATCGGATTCATCTCAATGTGCCACCAGATTCGGATCATCGCCACTCTCCCTCTTTTTCGCACCTGCTACCATCTGACTCCGGGGAGAAAATCGGAGTGGCCCTACATCGGGCCCCGGAGATCCTTCAATGTTATCGCGGACAAGCCCTCTTCCATCAAGGGGTGGAAGAGTCGGTTTGTTATCGCGGAGGGGAACGTCGGTTCCGACTTCCCTCGGTGATGGGGGAATGTCGCAAGGGATGCGGAGACGCATCCGGCTTTGTCGGCGCAGGAGGAGAAGGACTTGGACGTCCTTCGTAATGGTCAGGTGTTTTCGGCAAATGATCTGCTATCGGAGGGGGCCCTCTTCGCAGCCGGGCTTAGCCCTCTGGATCCGCAAGGTGAGTCCCTTTTGCGCTATGGATTTTTCTTGATTAACGCACTTGGATATGAGCACGTGTGCTCTGGTTTGACAGCCACGAGGTTGGCATTGTCGAGCCTCTCCAAGAGAAAGAGAGGGAAGCGCCCAGGGGAAGGCAGCGGCGCGGACAGCGGCCGACCCGAGAAAAGGGCTCATACATCCACCAAAAGCCCGCCGGATGCCGGAGCAGTCGCTACAGGGGCGCCGGGGGCGAGAGAGGATCCGGGGAAGGCGGTTATGGCGCCCGACCCTCTCATGCTGGAGATTTCAGACAGCTCGGATGAATCTCCATTGACTCGCCAGACTGCGTTCCCCCTGAAAGAGGAAACGGCGGCGGATCCGGCGGAGGCGGCCATCTCTGAGGGGGCCATTGTCCCCGCGGGATCACCACCGGCCCCAGCGGGAGAGGGGGAGGAGACGGTCGTAGCTGAGGGAGTTCAGGGGGAGCCCCTACTTGGTTTATCTGTCGGGGAGTCTGGTAGTAGTAAGGTCGGGCCGCCCTCGATGGGTCGAGAGGCGGGTCAGGTCGAGGCTTCAGGGGAGCCTGCGGAGGAGATGCATGTGATGGTAACCGGGAAGGACGCGTCGGAGGAGGGAGCGCGGCCAGGTGAGAGTCCCGCAATCGGGGCCCCCTCGAAGAAGATTTTGGGAAAGCTGGCCCTTGGGCTGGCTGAAATATCTGAAGAGGCCCAAGCCAGGGTCTTGGTAGAGGAGGCTGGGAGGTTGAAGGCCTCTCAGGCGGAGGCCGCCCAGGTCGGTCCTTCAGGCAGGGTTGGCCCATTCGGCAGCTCGGAAGCTAGTATTGAGGAGGCGTTCTCTGCCATGATAAGGTCGGCCCTGTATCCGGGTGCGGATCCTTCGGCGGACAAGTTTGCCGACCTGGGGTTGGTCGACGCTGCGTTCGGGAAGCAAGGCGCGGCAGAGGGCATTCATCTTCTTCCCGATATCGACAACACGACCTTGATGAGGATGACCCGGGCCTACACATCGCGGGTAAGTTGTCAATCCCGAGTAGCGGGTTTACTCTGGTTAACTTGACCTTCATGTATTCACTTTTTGTGTCGCAGAGTATTTTACTTTCTAGGGCGATATGTTGGCGTCTGAGTTTGGCGACTGGGGCCAGTGTTCAAGCCAGGAGGGATAATGTCGAGCTCCGGTCGCGATTGACGGTGTCCGAGAAGTTCGAGGAGCTCATGGCAATCAACGACAGGAATTTACAGGGGATAAGGGTGGCATACCAGGCTGCCGTGGACGAGGTGTCCAAGCAAAAGCGCAGAGTAGAGGAGCTGCAGGGACTCCTGGCGAAGAGCGATGATGCGTGCCTGGAGCTGGCCAGGATTGAATCAAAACACTCCGCGGAGGTGGCGGCGATGCGGCGGGAATACGGCGAAAGTATGAGTCGGCTGGGAAGAGAGGCCGACGATGAAAGAAGGCGTTTGGCGAGGATGCTCGGCGAAGTGGAGGAAAAATTGAAACGACGTGATGGCGAAATCGCCCATTTGAAGGAGGGTGCTAGGTGGGACCAGGGGAAGATAGCTCGGGTGAGCGACGAGTTATCCCAAGCCCGGAGGGAGGTTGAACCAGATAGCTGAAGATCAGCACTCTGCAGGAGAGGGTTGAGCTGATAAGGGCTGACAGGACGAGAGCCAGGAGCGAGGCAGAAGAACTGGCCAAAAGGTTGGCCAAGCGAGAGGGGGAGGTACGCTCTTATTTTCCCCTTTTTGTTTTTACTACTGGGTTCTCGCAGTGCCGATTTGATTTTGGATTTTTCGGATGGCGAAGATGGAGTCGGAGGTTCGGGCTCTTCAAGGTGAGCTCGCGTCCACTTGCAATAGGAGCTCGGAGCTCGAGACGTGGGCTAGCGAGCTCGAGGAGCAAAACGTCATCCTGAAGGCCCAGGTGATTGAGGCTGAGAAACAGACGGCGGAGGCCAAGACGCAGCACGCCATACTCAGGGGGAGGCAAGACGCTATCAGCGTTGACGCCTTCCATCACGGGAAGGAGTGCAAACAGCAGATTCTCATCGAGCACCCGGAATGGGATCTTTCTTTCCTGAGTGCTGAAGATTCTGAAGATGGCGAGTCCGAAGAAGAAGATGAAGACGAATACGTTGATGTTTCTGACGCCGAGCCTGGCGGCGCCCCCGGTCCCAGCGAAGCTGTAGCCTCTGAGGGACGGTCGCAAACTGCCGCAGAGGGGAAAAAATATCAGAGAAGGGCAAATCTAACCGTGCTTCTGTAGGTGCCATTGAGGGTTTCTCCGAAGCTGGTGCGGCTCCCGATCCTTAGGGGCCATTCGTGTATTTCATCCTTTGAACATTTGTTTAACGTTTCATAGTGAAAGAACTTCCTGTTTCCACTTGAGCATTTTTCTCGCGTGACTTCACTGTCGCTTAGTCTCGCCTCGATCGGCTTGTGGCTCCCGATGCTCTTGGGTCATTTTATTCCGAGACTGGGAAAGTGTGTTGGCTTGTACCAATGGGTGAAGCAGGTCGGTTAAGATCGACGAGCATGGTAGGTCGGCTTGGGTCGACATGCAAAATAGGTCGGCTGTGACCGACAGGCAAACTAGGTCGGCTGAGGCTGACAGACAAAATGGGTCGGCTGGGGCCGACAGGCAAGATAGGTCGGCTGTGGCCGACAGGCGAACTAGGTCGACTGAGGCCGACAAACAAAATGGGTCGGCTGGGGCCGACAGACAAATGGTCGGCTGGGGCCGATAGGCAAGATAGGTCGGCTGTGGCCGATAGGCGAACTAGGTCGGCTGAGGCCGACAGACAAAATGGGTCGGCTGGGGCCGACAGGCAAGATAGGTCGGCTGGGGCCGACAGGCGAACTAGGTCGGCTGAGGCCGACAGACAAAATGGGTCGGCAGGGGCCGACAGGCAAGATAGGTCGACTGTGGCCGACAGCGAACTAGGTCGGCTGAGGTCGACAGACAAAATGGGTCGGCTGGGGCCGACAGGCAAGATAGGTCGGCTGGGGCCGACAAGCGAACTAGGTCGGCTGAGGCTGACAGACAAAATGGGTCGGCTGGGGCCGACAGGCAAGATAGGTCAGCTGTGGCCGACAGGCGAACTAGGTCGGCTGAGGCCGACAGACAAAATAGGCCTTCGCGCTTTCTGCTATTCTATCTATGCCCTGCTGTTCCGCAGGTGATTCGGTTTTTATTTCACCAGAATTGATGATACGACGTAGTGGGGGGAATAAAGCTGCATCAGAGCTTTCCAGAAGGTGCTCTTTTCCCATGCAGGTCACTTCGCCGCACACGCAATCGCCTGCCATTGGTGGATGTCACTTTCGAAGGACGATACTCTGGGCCCACCAGTTTTCGAGATGCTGGCTGGCGATCACCCGTATTAGATGACAGTGATTCGGGATCAGGAGGGGATCTTCGTACACGTCGTGGCTCAGGCGGTGGGTTTGGCGCGCAGTGAGGCACTGCGCCAATCCTGAGAGACCACGTGGAGGCACGGCTCGGAAGTTTGAATCTCGGGACCCACAGTCTGGTAGCTTATCCCGGGTTTTTCCTGCCTATAAAAAGGGGAGAGAGGGGTCATGTTTAGTTATTCCCAAAGTTTCTTTCTCGTCAGAGCTTCCATTATGCTCATTTCTCTGTTGTTGCAAGTAGGAGGATCAGGCCTTCCTTTCATAGGCTCCTTGCCGCCGGATAGCTGGGGCGACCGGGGAGCAGCTGGAGAATGGCTCGCCCTTAGGGGATGGGTCGGAGATCATATGGAGAGCGCACGAGGGGGGCGCAGAGATCATGGAGAGCGCACATATGCGCTTCCTATGTGATCTTGCGGCTCGTTACGGGGGGCTTACGGTAGGAATCGTATCGACATCCCCGTAGCACGCACAGACTCTCCCTCTTTCGCTGGCTTGGGTTCCCATCCCTTCTCTGAGGGGAATCCTTGCCATGGGAGGGAAAATATGGGAGCAACCGGGGTCGGATGGTCCCTGGTTCTCTCGTCTGGACGGCGGCCTGCGATCCAGCACCCCCTCCTAGGGGAGCGGGCTGGGTTGTTCGAATCCTCAGAATCAGCATCCACGGGCCATGCCTCCTTTTGCATCCACGGACCATGCCTCCTTTTGTATCTTTTAATTCATCCGGGGCCGTGGAGGGTCAGCTTTATCATCCGTCCAGGCGGACTGGCCGTTTCGTGGTTTGCTTGATTTGTCGATCCGGATGTTGGAACATCACAGTCGCCTAGGTCTGCTTTGGAGCAGTTGCTCGAGTTTTGTATTTACCTTTATTTACGCATCTCAATGCTCTTGTAACGCCTGTGAGGCATTTGTAACTGATATTGATCGGCAATAAAGGGAATTTGGTTCTGTTTTTCAATCCTCATCTTTTCTGTGCCGAGCTTGCTATCATTATTGCTTGTGGGGTGCCGAAAGCGTTCCGCTCGTCCTTAGACGAGAGTCTCACGCCGCCCGAACCAATTGAGGTTCGCGCGCGGTGGTTCAGAGATCGTTCGGCGAAACATGCTCCTTGCTTAGGTCAGGAGTTTGATATTTTCGTGTTTCGCCTTTATCGGAGCTCGGAGTATCGTGAGTCGGCTGTGGCTGAAGTTCGGGGAGTCTGTACCTTCTCCCATTATGGTTCGGGGAACCTGTCGCTCGAGTCAGTCGAGTTTTGAAGGTATTTGCCTTGGCCCTGCCAAGGTCCGGAGATTTGTTCACTCGGCCCTGCCGAGGTTTGGAGAATGCTTTACTTGGCCCTGCCAAGGTTCGGAGAACTGATCACTCGGCCCTGCCGAGGTTCGAAGAACACTTTACTTGGCCCTGCCAAGGTTCGGAGAACTGGTCACTCGGCCCTGCCGAGGTTCGGAGAACACTTTACTTGGCCCGCCAAGGTTCGGAGAACTAGTCACTCGGCCCTGCCGAGGTTCGGAGAACACTTTACTTGGCCCTGCCAAGGTTCGGAGAACTTGTCACTCGGCCCTGCCGAGGTTCGGAGAACACTTTACTTGGCCCTGCCAAGGTTCGGAGAATTGGTCACTGAAGGGAGTGACTCAGCTGTAAATGCGGGCCGCAGCGTTAGGCCTACGTGGCATTTGGTGAGGGGCGCCAGGGCGGAATGAGCGGCATACTGTCACGTTTTTTATTGGTGACGCTGCTCTTCCCGAGGGGACAAGTCGCCGGACCGAATGTTGGACTTCTTCCCGAGGAAGAGGCCGGTTTTAAGAGGCTTGGGGAAGCGTCGAGGGTATTTATTGCTGGGAGCGACAAATCGAAAATGTTCTGCTTGGGGAACTCCGGACAATCTGCTCGCGCCTTCCGATTTTACTCGGGATAGGGCGCGACTCTTCGGATTCCTCATGCATTAAAATGGTGACACGTGGCGAGTTCTCATGGGTCGGCAATTACGGCGCGACTGACAGAGACATCCTCCTGGCGAGTATAAATACGACCGAGGGGCGTCGGTTTTGACTATCCCCCTGAAAAAATGGCCTCTCCAGCGCGATCATCAGGTGAGTCACGTTCCTCACTCGACAGCCCGCCTCATTCGGAGGAGAGGCGCACCTCCGTCACGGTTGACGGAGAGAGCCTAGCGTCGGCCTTTGCGAATAACGAGCAGCTCGCGAGGATCGCCGAAGAATATTTGGGCGTGGCGGTCAGGGAGGCGGAAGCCTCTCGCCGGTTGATGGACCGGCAGAGGGAGGAGATTGCGTCTCTCCGTCAGCAGGTGGCTGATTTGTCGGGACGCCTGGAGGAGTTGCTGGCCTCTGGGGGCGACTGACTCCAGGGCCTCTCCTCTTGTTCTTGTTTTTGTTTTTCTTTCTACGTTTTTCCTGTCTCGTTGTAACCCTTCTTCTTTAATGAAAAATGGATCTGTTTTCTGGGAATCTTTTTCCTCTTTGAGAACGATTGCCTGGATGCGCTTGACGGGCTAGGGTGTCGGCCTGGCCCCATTGTCCTGCGCATTAATGTAGATATTTCGAACGACGAGTTACAGGGGGGTCACCCAGAGGTTTTCAACTGCTGGGGGGAATTTCTCAGCTCAGCTCGGGGCCCTTGGCCGATTACGCGGGGCTCAACGGCCTCAAGAGGGGGTTCTGCCAATGGTGGCTCCTTTTTGTGCATCGACGGTTTTTGTTTAACGCGCTCGTTTTTAAACCGGATGAAGTCCTTCGGGGACTATTTGGGGGCTGTTCGGCTTTGCCTGTATACCTCGGCTTTTTTGCTGGGGGTTAAGCCCGAGTGACCTTTACCTGGCCTTGCCATGGCCGGCGGATTCGTTGCTCGGCCCTGCCGAGGTTCGGAGATTTGTTGCTTGGCCCTGCCGAGGTTCGGAGAAATTTTACTTGGCCCTGCCGAGGTTCGGAGATTTGTTGCTTGGCCCTGCCGAGGTTCGGAGAAATTTTACTTGGCCCTGCCAAGGTTCGGAGATTTGTTGCTCGGCCCTGCCGAGGTTCGGAGAAATATTTTACTTGGCCCTGCCAAGGTTCGAAGATTTGTTTGCTCGGCCCTGCCGAGGTTCGGAGAAATATTTTACTTGGCCCTGCCAAGGTTCGGAGATTTGTTGCTCGGCCCTGCCGAGGTTCGGAGAATATTTTACTTGGCCCTGCCAAGGTTCGGAGATTTATTGCTCGGCCCTGCCGAGGTTCGGAATATTTTACTTGGCCCTGCCAAGGTTCGGAGATTTGTTGCTCGGCCCTGCCGAGGTTCGGAGAAATATTTTACTTGGCCCTGCCAAGGTTCGGAGATTTGTTGCTCGGCCCTGCCGAGGTTCGAAGAAATATTTTACTTGGCCCTGCCAAGGTTCGGAGATTTGTTGCTCGGCCTTGCCGAGGTTCGGAGAAATATTTTACTTGGCCCTGCCAAGGTTCGGAGATTTGTTGCTCGGCCCTGCCGAGGTTCGGAGAAATATTTTACTTGGCCCTGCCAAGGTTCGGAGATTCCTGTTCGAACAGACAGCTCGGTTGTGCCGAGGATTGGTAAGCAGTATCTGTTTCTTCTTGCAATTTATAGCAATATAGGGCATAATGATTCACGCAACAGGTTTTGAGGAAACAGATAAGCAGGAATGTGTAGTGAGGCATGCGAAGATGAATTCAGAGAGGACATACCCTATGATAATATTTACGAAGGTTGTCCGCGTTCCAAGTCCGGGGAACGGACTTCCCATCCAGATCCTGCAGCTTGTAGGTTCCTGGACCAATAATCTCCGCGACCTGATACGGGCCCTCCAATTTGGCGCCAGCTTCCCTTGCTCCAGCGGTTTGGAACAGAGGCCTTTCGGAGGACAAGGTCGCCGGGCATGAAGGTCTTCCCTCTAACTCTGGAAGCGTGGTAATGGGCCACCCTTTGTTGATAGGCAGCCGTTCTGATCCGAGCCTTCTCTCTGATTTCTCTATCAGGTCGAGGTTGGTGCGGAGTTGTTCGTCGCTAGCCTCCTCCGAGTAGCTTTCTACTCGCAATGATGGGAGGCCGACCTCCACAGGGATGACGGCCTCTGTGCCAAAAGCCATTCAGAATGGAGTTCGCCGGTCGGGATTCTCGGGGTTGTGCGGTAAGCCCATAGGACATGATGTAGTTCATCCGCCCACCTGCCTTGGGCCCTGGAGAGGCGAGCTTTGATTCCCTGGAGGAGGGTTCTGTTGGTTACTTCGGCTGCTCCGTTGGCTTGTGGGTGCCCGACCGAAGTAAGGTGGTGACGGATTCCATGTTCTTCACAGAACTGGCGGAACTTGGAGTTGTCGAACTGCTTGCCGTTGTCGGTGATTATAGTGTGGGGGAGGCCGAATCGATAGATGATGGACTCCAAACAAAGTCCCTGGCTCGCGCCTCGGTGATCTGCGCGACTGCTTCCGCTTCGACCCATTTGGTGAAGTAGTCATGGCGACAAATAAGAACTTCTGCTGTCCCGTCGCAAGCGGGAATGGGCCGAGGATGTCCATCCCCCATTTGGCAAAGGGCCAAGCGGAGGATATAGAGACTAGCTCGGCGGAAGGGAGTCTTTGGACGTTTGCGTGTCTCTGGCAGGAGTCACAGGCTCGAACTAAATCGTCCGCATCTTTTGCATGGTCGGCCAGTAGTAGCCCTGCCGCAGTACCTTGTGACATAGGGATCGGCTTCCCAGATGGTTGCCGCAAATCCCTTCATGCACCTCGTGCAGTGCATAATCTGCCTCGGATGGGCGAAGGCACCTAAGCAGCGGCATGAAAAAGACCGCTTGTAAAGTTGGTTGTCAATTACTACATAATGGATGGCCTGCAGCTTCAACTTCCTAGCCTCTCTCCGGTCGGACGGAAGCGACCCTTCTTTGAGATATCCGAGGATAGGGTCGAACCAGGATGGTTCGGCCTCGACTTGCATCACTCAGTCAGCTTCCATGATGCTCGGCTTTTCCAGAGTCTCCAGGTGGAATTTTTGCTCGGTATCCATGTCTCCGCGGTTGCCAATCGGGAGAGTAGGTCAGCGCGGGCGTTCTCAGATCTGGGGATCTGAATAATTTCAAATTTAGAAAAATGAGGAAGCAAATTACGCACCTCCTGGAGATACCGAATCATGTTCGGCTCCCAAGCTTCAAATTCTCCCCGAACATGGCCGATTACCAACTGAGAGTCGGTGAAGGCGCTGAGTTTTTCCACCTTCAGGTTGCGGGCGATCCTGAGACCGGCTAACAGGGCTTCATACTCGGCTTCATTGTTGGAATCCGGGAAGGAGAATCGGACGCCATACTCGAAGGTCATCCCCTCAGGACTAGTAAGAACTAGACCTGCGCCGGAGTGATGGGTATTGGATGACCCGTCGACGTGGAGGAGCCACCGGGCTCTAGGCCTTGGCTCTTCGAGATTTTTGGGGTAGAGCCGTCCTCCGGAATGGTACACTCGAGGAGGAAGTCGGCCAGCACTTGGGCTTTGATGGCAGGACGAGGCTGAAAATGTATGTCATGCTCGCTTAGCTCGACGGCCCATTTGGTCATCCTCCCCGATGTTTCCGGACGGTGGACCACGTCTTGATGGGTTGGTCAGTCAGGACTGTCACGGAATGTGCTTGGAAATACGGTCGTAGCTTTCGGACTGAGGTGACTAAGGCCAGCACCATCTTTTCAATCCTGTTGTACCTCGTCTCCGCATCGCGGAGTAGTCTACTCACATAGTATATCGGCTTCTGGACTTTGCCTTCTTCTTTGACCAGCACCGAACAAACTGCGCCTTCTGAAACGGCTAAGTACAGAAACAGGGTCTCCCCCGGGGCCGGGCTACTGAGAAGTGGGGGAGAGCCGAGGTACTTTTTTAGATCTTGAAATGACTTCTGGCACTCGGGAGTCCACTGAAAGTTTTGGCCGATCGGAGAGTTTTGAAGAAGGGGAGGCATCTCTCGGCCGATCGTGCCACAAAGCGGTTAAGGGCCGCTATCCTCCCGGTTAGGCGCTGGACCTCTTTCACAGATGCAGGGGACGCCATTTGTTGGAGAGCTTGAATCTTCTGGGGGTTGGCTTCGATACCTCGCTGGGAGACCATGAAGCCGAGGAACTTCCCCGAGTTGACGCCGAAGGCGCACTTGGTCGGATTGAGCTTCATCCCATACTTGCGCAATGTTGCAAAGCTCTCTGCGAGGTCCTCAACATGTTGTGGCGCTTCTTGCTTTTGACCAGCATGTCGTCCGTATACCTCCATGTTCCGGCCGATTTGCTCTTTGAACACCTTGTTGACCAGCCGCTGGTAGGTCGCCCCTGCATTTTTAAGACCAAAAGGCATAACACGGTAACAATAGGTACCTCGGTCGGTTATGAAGGCGGTCTTTTCTTCATCCTCGGGGGCCATTCGGACTGATTGTAGCCGGAATAGGCATCCATGAATGACAACATCTGGTGGCCTGAGGTGGCATCCACGAGCTGATCGATCCGAGGGAGGGGGAAGCTATCCTTCGGGCAGGCTTTGTTGAGGTCGGTGAAGTCGATGCAGATCCTCCATTTGCCGTTCGACTTTTTCACCATGACGACATTTGACAGCCAGCTTGGGTAATTCACCTCTCGGACGAAGTTGGCCTTTATGAGCTTGTCGACCTCTTCTTCAATGGCTTTCTGTCGCTCTGGGGCGAAACTTCTCTTCTTCTGCTTAACAGGCCGGTGCCTCTCGTCCACATTGAGGTGGTGGACGAGGATCTCGGGGCTGATTCCTGGCATGTCGGAGGCGGTCCAGGCGAAGATGTCGGCATTGCTCTGGAGGAACCTGATCAATCTGTGCCGAGATTCTCCTTTGAGTAGCGACCCGATTCTTGTGGTTCGGTTGGGACGAGCTTCGTCCAATGGCACTTCTCCAATTCTTCTACCGGTTCTCCCTGTTGTTCGGCGAAGTCTTCGCGAGCGTCTAGCCCATCAACTTCGGGCATTCTAGACTGAAGGCTCGTAACGAAACATTGCTGAGCCATGGCCTGACTTCCCCGAACCACTCCAATTCCTCGCTCGGTGGGGAACTTCATAGACAGATGTGGGATAGAGACAACCGCCTTGAGGGACATCAGGCCAGGTCTGCCGAATATGGCGTTGTATGGGGATCTGAGGTCGGTCACCAGGAAATCGGTCTGTACAATAGTCACAAGGGGCCATGTTCCCGCGCGGACCGTCAGGGTGACGATTCCTTCCAGGATGATGACGTCGCCGGTGAATCCCATCAGGGCGGAATCCACGGCTCGAAGGTTTTTCATGAGCAATTTCATCCTGGCAAACACATCAAGGTACAAAATATTTACCGAACTTCCATTATCGACGAGGATTCGGCTTACATCATAATTGTCCAAATTAAGGGATACAACAAGTGCGTCATTATGGGGAAGCTGTATCCCAAGAAGATCATCATCGGAAAAGGAGAGTTCGCCGGTGCGTGCCTTCTTCGGCACCGGTGCATCACCGTCACCCCTGGAGCTCAATCCGCCGGCCTCCTCAATCATGTTGATACGGCCAATCACGGGTGGATTTGGTGGAGGAGGGAGTTGTGGGAGCTCGGGCTGGCGGTCACCTCCTTGTTGCTGCGGCTCGGGCGCCCTCCTGAACTGATCCAGCCATCCCCGCCGAATCAGCCTCTCTATCTCGTTCTTCAGCTGCCAGTACTCCTCAGTGTCGTGGCCGTGCTCCCTATGGTAGCGGCAATATTTTGCAGGATCTCTCCGGGTTGGGTTCCCTCGGAGAGGTACTGGTCGGGGAAGCTGGCGCTCTATCTCCATGAGGATTTGCGCTCGAGGCACGGTCAACGGAGTGTAGCGATCGAATCGCCTGGGGGGACTCCGGGAGCGATTCCTGGGTGGCAGCGGAGGGACTCTTTGGCGGCGAGGCGGACTTGGTCGACGGATGGGACGGTGTCTGTCGAGGAGTTTAGGCTCCTTCTTCTTTGCTTGCTCAGCGCGGGCAACTCTCCGCGACTCCTCGACCCTAGCGTACTTGTCCGCAAGGGCCATCATATCAGAGAGACATGGGGGGTAACTGACCTCCATAGTCAGATAGAAGTCGCTCTCCTTCGAGACACCCCCCGCCAGGGCGGACATAGCCACCTCATGATTAAGGTGGTCCACCTCCAACATGGCCTTGTTAAAATGGCCAAGGTAGTTCCTCAAGGACTCCCCTCTCTCTGCTTGACTTCGGAGAGGGAGTCAGATCTCCGCCGGTGGCGGAAGCTGCTGACGAACTGGCCAATGAAAAGGCGACTCAGCTCGTCGAATGAATCGATGGAACCTGGCTTCAAGGCGTTGAACCAGGTTCGGGCGGATCCTCTGAGGGTGGATGGAAAGGCACGGCAGAGGACCGCATCGGATGCTCCGTGGAACATCATTATCGATCGGAAGCTACTGAGATGGTCATCCGGATCAGTGGAGCCGTGGTAGGGTTCGACGGCTGGCAATTTGACATGGGAGGGAATCACTTCCTCCATGATCCCCTTAGAGAAAGGGATACCCTGCTCCGCCTTGGGCTGGGGCAGGTGGGTCTGCTTGGCGGCGTCCAGCTCCTGACGCATCTCCTGGATCTGACGGTGGATCTCCTCCTCGCCGGCCAGAGGGGGAGCCGGGCGCGAGAACCGCAAGGATGGCGTTGAATCGTGGTGAGATGCCGCCGGGGAGAGGGATCGGGCTCGCCGAGATCTGAGAGGATCTCGATCATAACCGCCTCGCGGGATTGGTTTGCCTCCCCTGGGCCGGTATGGGGGATCCGCAGATTCATGCAGATCAGAGGAGGAAGCTGCCGGCGAAGAAGGAATCGCCGCCTCCTTCTGAGGGTGCGGAGCAGAGGAGCTACGAGGCGCTCTTGAACCAGGTGGGTAAGGGCCTGGACTTGCTGGACCAGCGTAGCAAACTGGTCCTGGGTCACCGGAATGGCAGGCGGCGATGGAGTCTCGACAGGTGGAGGCTGCGGCGCTGTGGCGCCAGTCGGATCAGGCCTTTGGGAGGCGACCTGATCTTGGGCATCAGAGGTTGCTTTCCTCCGGTTGGCCATCAGGGAGGTTCTTCTCCGGATTGAGATCCTTGTCTCCTTTCTTCAAGTTTTAATGGGACTTGAGGCCCTTCCTCTAGCGCCAATCTGTTGCCGCCGGGATCCGTCCTCCGACTTGGGCGCGGTCGATCTCCAGGAAGAGGGTGGCGGGCCTGCAAAAAAGGAAGTCCACACGCGGGGGACGCCGGGGGTGGCCCTTCGCGGAAGACCCTCCGACGCTCAAGTCAGTGGAGAAGGAATCGGCGATCAACCAGACAGTGGGGAGGTGGATCTCTCCGGGAGACCTCTCCGGGGGCGGCCAATCGGAAGCTCTAAGAGGGGCAGAGCGCCGACGAGCTGCCGGGAGAGAGGAGTGTGTCAAGAGTCGCGTGCGTACCTGAGGGGGTCTGAGAATCTGTTATTTATAGACTGTCACCTGGATCTTGAGCGTCTTCTGGAAGGTTCAGAGGTTGTTATGATACGGAGGCGGACAGAATCAGGCCATCGTGGGGCCGTTAGGCTCCGTACTCATTTGTTAAGGGATCGACGGCCGGGAGAGCTCCTTGATGTCTCAAGATCTGGTCAGGTAGGCGTGGGGCGGTTACAATAGGCTCTAGGCCACGTCCCGACATGATTCCTTGTCTAGGATGTTGTTCGGGTAGGCCTGGGGTCTCCCGCGTCAAGTTCCGCGGAGGTAGGTGTTAGGCTACGGATCGCTTGATGAAACTGAGCCATAGAAGAGACCGAGCTACAGAAGCCCGGAAGGAGCCGAGCTATGGAAACCCGGAAGAGGCTGAGCTATGGGAGCCCGGAAGGAGCCGAGCTATGGGAGCCGGAAGGGCCGAGCTATGGAAGCCCGGAAGGGGCCGAGCTATGGGAGCCCGGAAGGGGCCGAGCTATGGAAGCCCGGAAGGGCCGAGCTATGGGAGCCCGGGAGGGCCGAGCTATGGAAGCCCGGAAGGGCCGAGCTATGGGAGCCCGGGAGGGCCGAGCGATGGAAGCCCGGAAGGGCCGAGCTATGGAAGCCCGGGAGGGCCGAGCTATGGAAGCCCGGAAGGGCCGAGCTATGGGAGCCCGGGAGGGCCGAGCTATGGAAGCCCGGAAGGGCCGAGCTATGGAAGCCCGGGAGGGCCGAGCTATGGAAGCCCGGAAGGGCCGAGCTATGGGAGCCCAGGAGGACCGAGCTATGGAAGCCCGGAAGGGCCGAGCTATGGAAGCCCGGGAGGGCTGAGCTATGGAAGCCCGGAAGGGCCGAGCTATGGGAGCCCGGGAGGGGCCGAGCTATGGGAGCCTGGAAGGAGCCGAAGGGAGGAGGTTAGCCTTAACCGCCTCGCACGGATATTAATGTAATGACGATTTTACCCCTCAACAGTTCTTAATGCTATACACGCTTTCTGTATTCCGTTGAAGTATACTGATGCCGTTGTCTTGGTTCGAGGAGGTTGTCAACCCTTGCGGTTTGACGGTAATCGCTAATCGATATTCTTCCGTTGATGAAAGTTTTATTTATTTATTAATTTTGAAATTATTTATAAAAATATTATTAAATATAAAATATCATTTCAAATAATATTTTTTAAGTATTTTTTTTCATCAGCAATTCGGAAGGATCAACGAAGCATTTTAAATCATCTCTTATAATGGGGCTTTTAAAACACCATCCGAAATGATACTTTAAAAATACCATTTTATCCGACACTCTCCTTCTCACTCTTGCACCCACCACGCAAGGCTCTCTTGCTTATCCCTCTTTGTCGGCACTCACTCAAGAATTAGTATTATAATTGAGCAAAGCTACTCACGAGCTACTTGAGACTCGGCTCGATAAAAGCTCGTTCGTGTTTGGTTCGTCATATAAATGAGTCGAGCTTGAACTTCATTTAGAACTCGTTTGATAAACAAACCGAGCTTGAGTACGGGAACAGATTCGATTAGGAGCTCATGAGACAGCTCGATTAAAAGCTCGTGAGTTGGCTCGATTAGGAACTCATGAGCTGACTCAATTAGGAGCTCGTGAACAAGATGTCCTTTCATCTTCTCTTGCTGCTCTTTGGGTTTAAGAATAGAGTTTTTTTTTAATTCTCGAGCCGAGATTTAAACAAGCTTAATTTGAATCAAGTTTGAAAAGCTTAATTCAAGTTCGAACTTGAAACAAGTTTTTTTTGAGTCAAACTTGTTGAGCTTTTTAATCATACCAAATGAGCGAGCTCGAACCGAGCTCGAGTCAAGCTTGAGCTTTTTGTAATCGAGCTTGAGTCGAGCTTGAATAGGGTTTTTCAAATTTAAACGAGTTCGAGCTCAAGCTCAAATATTTGTTAACGAGCTAAGCTTGAGAATTGAAAATTTGGCTTGGCTCGATTATAGCCCTACACAGAAGGGTGCTTTTCAACTCACTCTTCCCATGCATGCTTGGGCAAAGCCATCATGAAAACTTACACTTTAATACCATTTGCGAAATAGTTTAGTTCCAACACCTTTTAACATCGGTTTTGCAAACGACTCATAATTTTGTTTTTACTTGATTCGAATGCAGGAAGAAATAGGGGAAAAGGCTTATTTACAAAGGAGTCCACCAACTATAAAATCTATATAATTCAAGGATACTTTTAAAAATAATTAATAGGCAACCAAAATAGCTGCTATTTTTGAAAAAACCAAAAATATGTAAGAAGTGATAAATAAAATATGGATAAAATGCAAAGGAACACGTAGAGCAGGGCAAATTTTTTTTTTAACACAACTTACATTTTCTTTAAGAAAATATAACTCATCTTTCTTCCCTCCCGAGCTTACATTGGTTTCCATGCCAGCAAGGCAGAGCGAGATAACGAATTTGGTCCATTTATGACTGCTGAACTTTATTTTATTAAAAAAATCTAAAACAAATGATGGGGCCAGTTGACCCCATAAAAAATAAAATTTTTTGGATGGCCCCAAAAAGTCGACACCCGACGGCTCCAAAGGCCGACACCAAGACCGACGGCCCCAAAGGCCGACGCCCGACGGCCCCAAAGGCCAACACCAAGACCGACGGCCCCAAATACCGACACCCGACGGCCCCAAGGCCGACACCCGACGGCTCCACGACCGACGGCCCCAAAGGCCGACGCCTCCAAGACCGGCGGCCCTGGCACTTCCCAGCCGGCCACGGCGTGTCCAAGCTAGCTGGCCCCGGCACTTCCCAGCCGGCCACGGCGTGTCCAAGCTAGCCCCGGCACCTCCCAGCCGGCCACGGCGTGTCCAAGCCGAGCCTGCCCCGGCATCCTCCAAGGCGGCACCGGCATCTCCCTAGCCGGCCCCTACTTCAAGCCAGGCGGCCTCGGCATCCTCCAGGCGGCCTCGGCATCTTCCTAGCCGGCCCTGTATGTCTCCAAGCTAGGCGGCTCCGGTACTTCCCAGCCGGCCACGGCGTGTCCTAGTTAGGCGGCCCCAGCATCTTCCCAGGCGGCCCCTCCTCCAAGCTAGCTGGCCACGACACTTCCCAGCCGGCCTCGGCGTGTCCAAGCTAGGCGGCCCGCACCTCCCAG
Organism: Calamus simplicifolius; assembly: GCA_900491605.1. Taxonomy (NCBI): domain Eukaryota; kingdom Viridiplantae; phylum Streptophyta; class Magnoliopsida; order Arecales; family Arecaceae; genus Calamus; species Calamus simplicifolius. The sequence goes on along the minus strand of UESW01002673.1, from coordinate 16,392 downwards.
GCGGCCCCGGCACCTTCCTAGCCGGCCCCCTACGTCTCCAAGCTAGGCGGCCCGGCACCTCCCAGGCGCCCCGACATCTTCCTAGCCGGCCCTGTACGTCTCCAAGCTAGGCGGCCCTGGCACTTCCCAGCCGGCCACGGCGTGTCCAAGTTAGGCGGCCCCAGCATCTTCCCAGGCGGCCCCTCCTCCAAGCTAGCTGGCCCCGGCACTTCCAGCCGGCCCCGGCGTGTCCAAGCTAGGCGGCCCGGCACCTCCCAGGCGGCCCCGGCATCTTCCTAGCCGGCCCTGTACGTCTCCAAGCTAGGCGGCCCCGGCACTTCCCAGCCGGCCATGGCGTGTCCAAGTTAGGCGGCCCTAGCATCTTCCCAGGCGGCCCTCCTCCAAGCTAGCCGGCCCCGGCACTTCCCAGCCGGCCACGGCGTGTCCAAGCTAGGCGGCCCCGGCACCTTCCTAGCCGGCCCCCTACGTCACTCGGCCCCGGCGTCTCCAGTCCCGCCGAGTCTGCCAAGGCCATCCCAGGCCGGCCCGACTCGGCCCCGGCGTCCCCTGTTCCGCCGAGTCGGCCAAGGCCATCCCTGGCTGGCCCGACTCGGCCCCGGCGTCTCCAAGTCTGCCTATTCGGCCCCGCCCCGGCACTGCCTTGCCAGCGGGACGGGCCCGAGCCATCTCGGGTCGACCCAGCTCGGCCCTGATGAGACGGGATTCCCCAGTTCCCGCCAGATCAGCCCCAGCGGTTCAAGAAACCGCCTCTCTGACGCGCGCCACCTGACAACGCCAGACGCGCACCGCCCAACAGCCGCTGCTGATGGGACGTAACCCACCAACCAGCCCGATTCACGCAAGGGCTCTGCAGATCTTCTGACTCACGCAATCCCACGTTATCATACCAGGGTCAACCCCTATAAAAAGGTGAATCCACTTACCAGACAGGTACGCGCGATAACTCCCAAAATCGCCATCTCAACTCTCAAAGGGATTCCTCCTCTCGGAGATCCCCCTTTTCCACACAAAACAGGGCTCATTCGAGCCATTCTTCAGCTGTGACCTCAGTCACTAACTTGGTCGTCGGAGNGTTCTCATCATTACACTCCCAACCTATTATGGTTCAACACTTATACAGAGGTTGATGAGAAGAGTATGACTCTTGGAGATCGATGATCACCCTTACAAGGTGACAGGGATTGGCATAGTAAGGATGAGGATGTTTGATGGCATGGTGCACATTATTACCAGCATGAAGCATGTCCCAGAACTCAAAAAAAAATGGTGTCACTTGGATACTTAGAGCAGACTGGATACAGCTTCAGTAGTCATGCCAGGAGTAAAGTTCTGAATATTTTCAATGGAGCTATGGTGGTGATGAGAGGGAGAAGGCTGGAGAACAATCAATACAGGTTGAAGGGCTTTGTGGTGACCAAAAAATCTAAGGCAGCAGCTGTGGAACAGGATCCTTGGGATGTGCACAGGATGTGGCATTACCGTCTAGGCCACATGGAGACAAAGAACTGAGCAAAGGAGGGCAATTTCTGGACCTGAGTGGTGAAGATATAAAGATCCGTGAGCCATGTCAGATGAAAAAGTAGAGGAGAGTATAGTTCTTGGTCAGCATAGCTAGGAGTGCATAACCCCTAAAGCTAGTATACATGAATGTCTGGGGATCAGCCCCGATTTCTGCAAGGAATAGGGTCAGATACTTCTTGATCCTGATAGATGATTTCTCAAGGACGCTGTTGATCTACTACATGAAGAAGAAATCAGAGGTCTGGAAGGCTACGTGGAGAAGGAGCAGGATAGGAGTATGAAGTGTCTGAGGTTAGGCAATGGCGAGAAATACACCAGCAGAGAGTTTTAGAGATTTCATGAGGAGTGGGGCATCAAAAGGCACTTCTCGATGATGAAAACTCCTCAACAGGAAAGGGTGGCTAAGAGGATGAACAGAACACTGTTGAAAAAAGTAAGATGCTTAGGCTGTAGGCAGGGCTTTCAAAGATATTTTAGGTTGACGCAGTAGATGCAGCTAGCTACTTGATCAATCGATCACTGCACAATAGGTTAGATGGAGGCATTCCAAAGGAGATATGGTATGGAAGGAAGACAAGCTTAAACCATCTGAGGGTGTTTGGATGCACGGCATATATGCATGTTGGTGCTGGAGAGCGAAGTAAGTTGGTACTCCATACTATCCATGTAGAATCAAAGGGTATCGGCTGTGAAACCCTTTGAAGAAGAAGGTTGTCATCAGCAGAAATGTGACCTTCGATGAGAGCTTGATCCTACAGAGCAAAGATGGTACAGATGCATAGTAGGTACTGCAAGACGTGAAACATGGTAACACTAGTCAGATGACGTCCTACACAGTCATGCCATTTGCTAGTGGACCAGGAGGATTTAAAATTCAGATGGAGAGGGCTGACAAAGGGATCAGAAGCAGAAAGTTCAGTAGGATGCAGCTGGGCAGAGGACTCAAGAGGATGCAGCTGGGCAGAGGACTGATACTGGGATCATACTGCACAGGCTCAGAAGGAACATGCGACCATCAGTTCGATACTATTTTGAGGATTCAGTGTCATATGCCCTGGTGACAGTGAATGAAGACCCTTACATCTATCAAAAGGTTGTGGAGAGCCATAACAGCCAAAATAGAGTAGGTGGGTCCAAGCTATGGCAGAGAAGATGCAGACTCTCCACAAGACTAGCACGTGACAGGTGGTCCAATTACCACAAGGAAAAAAATCCATTGGTTGCAAATGGGTTTATCAGTGCAAGAAAGGGCCTTCAAAACAAGGAGTATCATGTAGAAGACAGGATTAGTGGCCAAAGAATACTCTCAGAAGGAAGGCATCGACTACAGAGAGCTGATAAAAGAAGATGGAGTGGAGCTGGTAAAGGTATACACCAAGAAAAATTCAATAGATGCACTGACCATGGTTCCTTCATGGGGTAACTTTCATAGGGATGCAGCTGATGGACACGGCGGATGTCCTAGGCCTTGAAGCACCAAGATGGAGATTGTTGAGTCTGGTATTGTACTATCAAGGCTCATGTTAGGCTAACTTATATTGGGCTGGGTGTGGATCTAAAGGTTGAGATTAAATCAAGTCACGGGTATACATGGGCTTGAGGATTAGTTTGATTTCATTGGGTTAGTCCATGGGAGTTTTTGTTGAATCTAGGTCTGGCCCACTTGTTGGATGTATTTAAATCCTAGTCTGTAGGATTTGGATGGAATAAGAAACATATTCTTTTCTTTCAAGAAATTCTTCTCTCATCATCTTCTTCATCTTCTCCCCTCCTCCTCTATCTCCTTCCCAGAAACACAACTTTGTTGGGTGTTTGGGCTTCGGGTCACCACAAAGGAAGAAAGACACTCCCAGGTCTCCGTGGCTTCGTAGAAGGAAGTCTCACAAATGTGTGATTCTATGGGAGAAGCAACCTTCTATGGCCCACTCGTTCTCAGGTTCGGAAGTGTGAGTCCTCCATCACGTGAAGCAAAAAGCCACGAGATAAAAGAGCTACGGTGATTCAAACCCGAGATCAAAAGGTTCAAAGAAAGTACATTACCGCTGTACCAATCTGATTATTGGCAACAAAGGGTGAAAGCACATGGTACTTCTCCAGCGAGATTGATCTCATTGCTGTTCATCAAGGACTAAACCCCAACACCATCTCCATCCATCACATTTGGGTCGGGTCCCCATGGGGATTGAAGAAAATGAAAAAAAATTGCTATTCCTAATTGAAATTTGGATTTTAAGCCTTTTATTATACTTTTAAATTTTATTTAAATGTAAAATTAAGCACAATAACATTTGAAGCTCGAACGAATTATCTGTTAGTGGGTCAAATTCACATGACCAAGTTAATTAGTTAGCATGAGAAATGACTTCATGGTCGGACTCCCTTTACCACTCCCATTGAGTAGCTCTTTTCCTACATATCTGGATCGTTTCAAACAATGATACCACTTGGATGTCATAAGCCTATCTATTGGCCCAATAAATATGTTGGTAAGCATGTTGGGTCCATGCATGTGGCCTTAAAATCTTGAGGCTAAATTAATGGATAATAGATAAACTTAAATTATAATCTTCTCCAAAACTCTTTCCCATCTATTATAGGACTATTTTTTTCTAACTTTCAAAGTATTACATAAGGTATTAATAAATTGAGATATTCAGAATAGGAGAAGTCTACTATATTTTTTTCAATATGAAGTTAATTTTATTCATTGTAAAGTTAAAGTCGTTCAAATAGAAAATTTTAATTATTTTATTATTATTCTATATCTAGACCACTTAAATGTTATTTATGGCATTAAATTTTAGATTATTGCTCTTCATTATACTTTTAAATATTATTTAAATATAGAATTAAGTGCAACAATGAGATGATAGGAATTTGAGGAGTCTGCTATATTTTTTTCAAGATAGAGTTTAATTTTATGTAAATATAAAATTAAGTATGAAAATAAAACATTGGTAAATTGAGATATTAATAACTCGAGAAGTCCACTACATATTTTTTAGAACGATTTAAATTTTGACATACAATATTAAAATACATTAATTTTTATTTTTTGGATTATTTTATTATGATGCCACGTGCAAAAATGACTTGAATGATTTTGAGTCAATGAAATTTTAGTTATAGACCTTTTATTATGCTATAAAATTAGGCATGAAAAATAAGACTTGAAAAATAAGGCATTGATAAATTGAGACGCCAGGGACTTGAGGAGTATGTTGTATTTTTTCACAAGTTAGAATTAAATTTTAATAATACAAATTAATTTTTATATAGATTAATTTTTATATCAAATTTAATAAAACTTAATAAAGGAATTTTAATTAATTCAGCTTATGATGAATTTATAAAATTATTTTATCAAAAAATATAAACCATTCTTGTTTCCATCCATTGCGCAAATACCTTGTATAATCTAATTTTTCAAATGTTCAATTTTTCTTTTCTGTCATAATGTATCTAGCATCTCATGAGAGTTGTTGTGTCTCTGGCCAACATATAATTTTGTATAAATGGGGCAAGCATGGTGGACAGACTAGTCGATAAGTTTGTGTTATAGGCTGAAGTTAATCTGTTGGACATTGGAGGATCAAGTTCTTCTTTGTCTCTTACAATGCTTCGTTAAGTCATAAATTACACTTATAAAGTTGCTCCAATACCTTAGTATTGTTCATCATTTTGAAGAGATTGTGACATCAAACTAAGGGTGTTTTAGCTCACCACGAGATTGGAGCAACATTTGATTGCCTATTGACTACGAAACACATGAGGAAGGTAAAGTGATGGGGCTATGCTATTTGAATTCAATCTTTACTTTTATAAATGTAGAAGTGATGGGCTATGCTATTTGAATTCAATCCTTACTTTTATAAATGTAAAAATAGATTGGATTCTCAATTAAATTCCATCCATGCCACCATACCAAACGTGCCCTGAATGGCAAACATATAAATATTTTTAAAAACTAAACTTAAAAAAAATATTGATGTTTGAAAAACTCATTACAGTCTAGTTAGGTTGAGGAAACATGTTATCCAATGACCATAGGTATTTCGCAGGTCAATGAAATGAAGGGAAGGGTAGAAGAACATAATGAAACCCATGGATGTTCAAAAAAAAAAAAAAGGAATTCTTTGTTTCATACAGAGAAAGGTTTGAATCCTTTCACATTTTTGAAAGCAAAGTTTAGGCGAAGGAAGGTGTTCCTAATTAGTAGAGTCTAACAAGAATTAGGAATCTAAATTAAATGGATTGATATGACTCAGATGATTTAACCATTTGTGTTTCTATTCATACTATCTTCTCGCTTCCTCCTATAGAGTTATTGTTCGATTAGAACTTATGCTTATCCTCTAATCAAGCCTTGTTAATCTACATGATGGCATAGTGGAGGATGCATGGGTCCAAATTTTTCTATTGATAATATTTTTAAACATTTTAGTGGAATTTGTAAAATACTAAAAGTAAGTTATGTGAAATGAAATAACTATTTTAAATATTTATATCGGGTTCTATTTTCTTATTTAAAATTTGAAATAACAAAACCAATCTTAACCTGTTAATTGCAGAATTTTTATATGATAATCTTGAATTTCAATAGTCTATCAGTGATTTCAAATTACTAAATTGCTATTGAAAAGCTAACATAAAAGATAAGCTAATTGTTTTAGAATTAAATATAAGCCATCTAAATTGAAGATGCAAATCATTGAACTACATAAAAAAATACATGAGTATTAGAATAGGATTATGGCTCATATTCCTATTCTTTAATTTTAAAAATAGGGACATAGCTCATATCTTTATTTATTTTACATGAAATGCATTGTAAAAAAAGAATGAATCTATAGAGATGAAATATGAGAAAGGATTGTAAATGAATGGTTTTTTTTTACTTTAAGATTTGTGTGAGTCTAATAGTATGGGAGGCAATTGGATTTAAGCTTGGTAACGTAAGAGTGTAGCCAATTTCAATTCAATTAAATTTATCTAAACATATCAATTAAAAGGAACAAGGGTTTATCATAAACACACAATGTTAGTTGTAAAGCTCCAAAAAAAGGTTGAAAAAAAAAAAAAAACTAATGACTACAAGTTGATACCAATACTAGCGCAGCAGAAACATGACTTCAATTATTATACCTTGAACGCTCCACATGACCTACTTTCACAAGCCTGTTCACTCTAATTTGACCAGCTGTGACCAAGATCCGAAAACCAGATCGACAATGTCAGGAAGTAAGCTCAGAAAAAAAAAAAACCTAACTACTGATCATCGCTGAAAGTAGGCTGCTCTGATCCACATAAGGGACAAGAATTCTTCTTCTTAAGCCATGCAGCGATGCATCTCAAGTGGAACCTATGGGAGCATGCCAGTGTGACCCCCTGTATCGACGACACTACTACATTGAGGCACACCGCACAAGTCTTCCACGGCTCTTCTTCCTCCATCTGAGGCCCAAGACCAAGAAGACAATCCGCAACCAGGCGATCGACCAACTCGCACATCTCGTCCACCTTCTTCACCTTCTGGATGTAACTCGCTTCGGCTACCACCTCCATGTCAGCGTGGCCCATGGCCTCCGCGCTCCTCGCCGTGGCATGAGCAAAGCGGGATATCCGCGGCCACGAGAGCGCGGAAATTTCATCGAGCGGCGTGCGCCCTTTGGGGACAAACGGCGCGATGACCTTCTCGGCGGCGTCGAGGGTCGAGAAGTGCGCCGAGGGTCATCGACGGGGATGTCATGGCTCACAGTTAGCGGAAAAGGAGACCAGAATTATAGTATTTCCCTGGGAGGGGCGAGGGAATCAAGCACAGCACGCTGTGGCTCAGCGTCAGTTTGACGAGCATGCGGGGACGGGCGTCGGTGCCGAGAGATGACACTGAGTCAAGGCAGAGGTCCAACTCCCCATCTTTCCAAGGAAAACGATCGCATGAATAGGAAGCAATCCGTGGGTTATTCTGAGTACTAGTCGCCATGGCGATCAAAAGAGAGGAGGGCTTGTTGAGATAGAAGAAGTCTATTGCCTAAAGACCATGAAGTGCTCTGGTTTCCTTAGTTGTGTCGTGACTCGTGAGTCACAAACTATCTAGGATTCCGTAGGGAAACTGAGTACCCGGTTCTTTTTATATCAGTCCTTCGCACAGTCTAGGAATTTTGTATCTAGTCCTTCTACGATTTGGTTTTCTTTCGACGCAGGACAAACTTTATGTTTCTCGCCGTGGGCTGCGTGAGTTATAAGGACAGTTCGGTGTTTCCTAGGTCGACGAAACGAAGGCAGTGGGGGTTTATGTAACAGAAGAAAATAACAAAACCTATTGATGTTTAGAAAAAAAAAGGTCAAGGGGGAATTCTCTGTTTCTTAGAGAGAATCCTTGTACATTCTTCAAAGCAAAGGTTTGGGCGAAGGAAGGTGTTTCAGTGGAGTCTAATAAGAATTATTAGGGATCTAGATTAAGCCCTTCGATATGACCCGATTGTCCTAATCGTTTGCCTTTCCATTGTTTCCTTCTTGCGTGAAGTTGCTGTTCAGTTGAACTTTTATGCTTATCCTCGGGTCTATGAATGATGCAGGGGTTGGTGGGGGATGGATGGTCGTGGTTAGGGGTGTAACTCAGCTTATGAAACTCGGGTTTTCTTGAACCCTAACCCTATTTGTAAAATGTCAACCCTAACCCTAACCCTAACCCTATTTGTAAAACCTCAACCCTAACCCTATTTTTAAAAATCGGGTTCGGATTGAGTTTCGGTTGAAATTCGGGTTGATAGAATATATATATATATATATATATATATATATATATACAATAAAACAAACAAGCTTAACATTGCACAAATAAGCTAAAGTTTGAAACAAATAAGCTTTACATTGTACAAACAAGCTAAAGTTTGAAACAAACAAGCTTCACATTTCAAATTACATGTCTAAAAATATACATCTTTTACATAAGACTAAACAAAAAAAAGTACATTCTTAAACCAAAATATATCCAAAGTAATCCAAATGTTGCATAACATTTCAATAGCCACTATATGCATTGATGAAGTCACCTTTATCCTTCGAAAGCGAAAAATATTGAAACGATATAAAGAGCCAGTTAGAAGATCACATAAGTCTAGTATGAGAAATCTTTTCCAAGTAGCGAGACTGCATTTGCCATCCAAAGCTCTTTGATTTTTTACTCATCACCCCTTTCCCAGATGTTTTAGTTTTCTGCTCATCACCTCTTCCTAGATGCTTTCATAAAATTTTGGCAAACTTTATATTAGAAGTTACAAATGTCTCAAAGAAGATAATTAAAAAAAATAAAGATACTAGTTTGGCCCACCAACATTACATGATAAAATGCAATGGTTAAAGGTATATTGCTCATTTTAAAATATAATGAAGGTTCTGGTGGAATGTTCATACCAAGAATCATCATTTCACAAAACTATTGTCAGCTCTACATATTTTAAACCTAACAAACAAGGCTAAATCATCACTTCCACAACACCAGTTGGCCTGCTGCTTGTGGCTTTGCAGGTTCGGGTTTTCTCGGGTTTGGGTTGACTGCAACCCTAACCCGGCCCAAGTTGCAAATCGGTTCGGGTTCAACCCATCCTTCGGGTTTGGGTTAAGCAAACTAGAGTTTGAGTACTGCTGCAAATCGGGTTCCGCGGGCCGGGTTCGGGTTGAACCCGGCCCAAGTTGCACCCCTAGTCGTGGTTTAGATTTTTTTATTGATAATTATTCTTAAACATTTCACTAGAATTGGTAAAATTATTAAGAGAGTGAAGAGACATAACTGAGTTAAATATTTATATCAAATTTGATTTTTCTTATTAAAATTTTGAAATAAACTGAAAATCCAAATAAATTATCATAATTTTTTGAAATAGCAAAACTATTCTTAACTTGTTAATTATAGTTTTTTTAATATGATAATCTTGAATTTCAATCGTTTGTCACTGATTTCAAATTAAAATCCCTATTGAAAAGCTAATATAAAAAAGAAGAAAAAAGAAGCTAATTATGGTTTTAGAATTAGACATAAGCTATCTAAATTCAAGATGGAAATCATTGGACTTAAAAATAAAAAAAATAAAAAAACTTAAAAGCCAATTTTTTATAATTTTGGTGGTTTTTATTCCATGCATCAACTTGGTAGGAAAAATAAACATGATATCAACTATACTAGTATGAGAAAATATTTGATAGGACACATAAATCGAAAATTTATTTTATGGATCATGGTTTATATATCTTGAAACATAAGTTAACTTCAATCCACTAAATTTTGATATTTAGATCATAATAAACATAGTAATCATGCTATTAAAATTATCCATTTTATCATTTTCTTAAGATTAAGGCCTCCTTTGGTTGGTATTATTAGAATATATGAATATTTTAGTTTCTAGATAGTCTTTTTTGCAGTGTAGGTAATGTTATGAATAGTTCTTTATTAAATTTGAATTGTAAAATCCTTATTCAAGGAATCAATATAAATATATAGTCTAACTCTATGTATATATAGAAAACTTGACTTGACATCACTTAAATGGATCTTCAATCAATCTAATTAGATTATCCAAGCCATTGGATGTGATCTTTATTACTATCTAATATAATTAAACATCAAATTACATCATGCATATGCTAAGAGTCTTTAAATCATATAGTTTTTACTATTTAAATATTTTAGAGCTAATAGATCAAATTTAATTGCTTATATCTTGATTTGGAACCTTATCATCTAGTTAAACTTGATGAGACATGAGTAACGGTCCACTTGAGCTATTTTATAAAGCCTTTATTTTTTTTACTTCTCTAGCAGATCAACACAAATTGAGTTATATCGCCTTATGTTATTTTTCTTCTTGGTGTGAGTAGACGAACCAATTAGAAACTAGAAGTCCGATTGTTATATCTAGGGGTTAAGGATCATTTTCATTTTAAGTTTTACCTAATTAAATTGAGATAGATTTGGCTACGTTCGCATATAATCATGCTTAAATCCAATCACTTCCTTATCTCTAGATTTACATGGATCTAAAAACCAAAAAGTCACACATTAACCAAAAAAGCACTTATGATTTATATCCTATTATTTTTGTGAAGTATAAGAGTAGAAGAATAGTAATATGACCCATGTTCCTCATAATAAGTAACAGAATAGGGATATGGCTCATATTTCTATTCTTTATATAAAATCCAAATTAGTGATGCCATTATGGCATCACTAACAAACCAAAGGTCATCACTAAATTGTTTAGTGATGCAATAGTGACGCGTAAAAATCCATCACTAAAATGTTCATCACTAACGAAATTAGTGATGTCAGAGTAGTTTGTCGCTAATTAGCCATGCGGATGGCGTAGCTGTTCGGACATCGCTAATTAGCGATACAAGTCAATCATCGCTAATTAGCAAAGCCATTAGCTACACCATTAAGGCATAGCTAATTTCGTTGCATCGCTGTTAGTCGCTAATTAGCTACGCCATTAAGGCATAGCTAATTAGCTACACCATTAAGGCATCGCTAATTAGCTACGCCAACTAATAACCAAACCTGCCAAATTAGCAATGCCAATTTGATATTGCTAATTTTTTTATTTTAAAATTAATAATTAATTATTTTCTTTTATCATCTACTAAAATAATATTAAATTAAAACTAAAAACACATTCACAAACAAATCTTCCAATAAAAATGAAAATAAAATATATATAATATAAATATTTATAATACAAACTAGTAGCACATAAATACCAAAAGAGTAGCACATAAATATAATACTCATAAAATATAAAAAAATCTAAAAATATCAATGCTGATCAGCTGGAGGGAGGGTCATCTGGAGCTAGAAGTGGATCAGAAAACTATGTCGATGTCAACTACGACATTCTCATAACCAAATATCGCATCTTCTATAACTGTTGTTCATAATGAACACGCTTCTCTCGCTGTTTTTGCCGAATGTCCGTGATCTCAGTCATCATGTTAGATCTTACATATTCCGCAATGGAATGCTCAATATCTTCGTACTCGATGTTACCCTGAATGGATAAAGAGGAACTGCGTCAGCCCAAAGAATGCATAAGCTTTGACACCCAGACCATAGACTCTATGATCCTTTGGCTGTGCGCCAACAGCCTCTAAAAAGATGCAGCCTCTCGTGCGATGAATGGTCAGCCATGGAACCTTCCTCCTCTAATAGTTATATGGTCTGAGATAATAGCTCATCCACATGAGTCTGCAAGGAATACATATCAAATATAATTCAACTCATATTAGAGAAAATATATTAATTAAAACATCATGTTTTCAATGATATACTTACTTCAATACTTTAGGAGGGACTGTCGACCCAAGACTCATCTTTTCTCATGTGAGTTGCGTTGAACAGCTGTCAGTCCCTGGATCAATGCCTTCCTTCAGCCTTTAAAAAATAACATTTCAAATTTATAGTTTTGCTCATTTAAAAAAAATTATCATTAATATGTATACAAAATAAATAAATTTATATAATTACTAAAAATGTCGATGCTCCTCAATCGAAATCGATCACGTTGTGTGGCAAAAATACCAATGCTCGAACCACCTTTCTTAGATCGACGATTTGAGCTAGCTATGGCCGACCTCTTACGCCATTCAGGATCCGTCACTTCTCCCATATTGAATCGGTGATATGAATGGAGCATTTTGATGCTCTCCACCAGTGACACAAATTATCAGAGTATCGACAGCCAACAAGTGAATTCCAAGCCCTTTTTACAAAAGAAATTAGGGTTGGATCCCACTCAAATTCTTTCTGCAAGTTAAATAATAATGAATTTTCATATTATAATAAATAAATTATATATATATATATATATATATATATATATATATGTATGTGTGTGTGTGTGTGTGTTGATAATATGACATTATAAATGCAATTAAGCACCATGCAATTAATATATACTAACCTTGTATATATAATTCTATATCAGAACTGAAGCAAAAATCAAAATAATCCAAATATATTTATAATAATAAACACAGCTAGCTAATATATTAAAATGAATAAGTTTGAAATTGTATTAACATAAATATAAATATAAGTTACATACTTGAAACTTTGTCCAATAGAACTCCCTCACCTTCTAACTAACGTGGTCCCAACAACAGCCCTTCGGGTCTGCATACATTTTAAATATATCTGTGATACAGCTTGAGACAACATGTCTTTCTACAAATCTATGCAAGTTTAGTAAAATATAAGATATAATTTAATAACATAACAATTGTATGAACAAATTAATTTAAAGATAAAAATACACTTACTGGCCATCAACCGGTAGAAGCCTTCTTCTCCTGCCAAAGAAAGTACTATCGCCTGACGATGGCCTGGCAGATGATCCTAGCATCTCATCAACAGATGTCTCATGCATATGTTGCTCCTGTCCAGAGGAGCTATCATGTGCTACATCAAAAAGGAGAGTCATTGCCCATGCCAATTGAACGCCTCCTAACTATGAATCGACCATGACCCCTCATAGTACTGTAGATCCAAAAGAATTGTAATGAATCAACTTGAATAATCAAAAAAGCATAAAATAAAAGTTTTTGTTTCTAAATATAATCACAAGTATAAATACTCAGTCACTATCATTTATATCCTCAAGTTTGGGTTCTTTGTCCGATTCTATCTCGGACTGCGATTGATATTCATCTTCTTCATCATTTCAGACATCATTGACATCCTTAATTTTAAATAAAGCACTAGTTGGATCATTACAAATTGGATCTAGATTAAGCAATTATCTTGAATTGCATGTGCTGTCGTGACATCTTCTTGGAAAGCTAGGGATTCAAGTGTTTGCGTAGATGAGCGTAATGGCATAGAAATGGTCATCTGTGGCTTTATTTTACTAGCATCCCACCAATCTCACTTATTGTTTTGAAGGCTTGGATATAGAGTAGTACACTTATTCAGCTTGAGATGCTAGATTGAATGGTTCATATTTGTTCAACCTTCTTCTATGATTTACTTCAACAAGATTATAATTATGATGCACTTTAGTTTTCACATTTGGAGTTGGATCAAACCATTTGCAGTTGAATAATACAGTGCAATTAATAGACCAACCAGGACTTCAACAATCTTCTTTAGCTTTCCATAATAATCTTGCTGATCTGCACTAACCGTTTGACCTTGCACACGTACCCCCCAATTTTGAGTTGCTCTTGAAGAATCCAATGATTCAACCTGAAACTTGTACCCATTCATAAAATATCCAATATATGTATTCACTCTAGACAATGGTCATTGTGCTAGGAATTTAATGAAAATATTATCAACATTCGATGAAGCATTATTAGTCTGAAAAATCAGTATAACATAATAAGTATGTATACGGTATGTACTTGTTAACCTAGAAACAATGTGTAAATTTAATACTTATAAGATCAATATTGAACCAATATGCAAACTCCGTATAAAGTTTTAAATCAATTTCATCATCGCTAATGTAAGGATCTTGTTGTCTCCACATATCATAAAACATCCTTTATAAATAACAATTTATATCAACTTAGCTGAAAATAATATAAAGAAATAAATTAAGTATCAAAGTAAAATAAATTAAGTATCTAAGTAAATGAAAGAAATAATATCTTACCATATGAATAGTTTCACTTCAGAGCAATTCATCAAAATATAATTGTGAGTAGCTTTAAACTCTTCGTTCAATATATATCTCCTATTTTTGGGGCCAAATGGCCTACCAATAGTTTGAAAATGGAGATGCTTCCATCATCTGCTTTAAATGGTTGTCTACAAGCATCTAAATTACGTGACACTTTTCGATTCTTAGTTTGGATATGTTCATCGAAGTAGTGCGATACAAAATTAGATGACTCCTCCACCAATTATGCATTGTATATTGATCCTTCAACTTTTGCCTTATTTCGAATATTTTTTTTAATTTCTTTAGGTACCAAAAAGTTCAAATTTGAAAAAAAAAAATACTCAATATAGTGAACATAATAAAATAAAATAGGTACACTAAGTTAGTTACCTCTCAAATGGGTACATCCAACGATATTGAACAGGTCCAACGATATTAGCTTCGTACGCCAAATGAACAGGTAGATGTTCCATGCAATTAAAAACCTTAAAGAAAAAAATTATTCTAATGTGCATAAAATAATTGGAATATCTTCTTTAAGTTTTGCCATGTCATTAGTTGAAATAACTCTAGCTGTTAGCTCTTTGAAAAATATACTGATTTTTGTTAATGCTTTCCACATATTGACATGTAGTAATTCACGAAATACTATGGGCATTAACCGCTGCATAAAAATATGGCAGTCATGGTTTTTCATGTCAAAAACCCTTAATTTATGCATGTCCACGTACCTATCTATGTTTGAAATATATCCATCAGAAAATTTTAATCCTTTTAACCAATCATACAGTACTGTTTTTGAATTCCTATAAAGCTTGTAGCAAGCTTTCGGATATTTACCATCAACAACTGATCTTGCAAGTTTAGGACAGCGATAGTACTGATTAAGTTCCTTTCTTGATTTAATAGCATATTTTGTTTTTCTCGGAACATTCATCACCATATGAAATATGTTTTTTTTTTTAAAAAAAATTGATATGTATCACATCAAGGTCATGTCTAATTAGATTTGTACTCCAGTATAGTAACTCCCAAAAAAAAATTTTCCAGCCATGCTCTCTATATATCCGATCATTTACCATCTTTCAAAACATTCATCAACCCCAATTGCTCAATACACTCTAATATTTTTTTCCTGCTCATAATAGATGGTGCATCTTTTTTAATCATTGTTTTCTTAAAAAATGTAGTCCTATCTTTTCTATAAGTTTTCTAGACAGCAAAAACTTTTTGTGATTATCAAACCATGATTACTTACCACTTTTGGACAATGTGAAAGCATCTAAGTTCTTCATGCAATAAGGGCAAGTTAAATGACCAGCAGTGCTCCACCCAGAAAGCATGGCATAGGCCAAAAAATCACTAATTATCCATGTTAGGGTTGCTTTCTTAATGAAGTTCTGCTTCATTGAAATATCATAGGTCATAACCCCTTCTGCCCATAATAATTTTAGTTCTAAAATTAGGGGCTGCAGAAAGATATCTATCTTGTCTTTAGGATTTGATGACCATGGTATTGACACTATCAAAAACATAGAAGAGTCTTCCATGCATAGCCAAGGTGTAAATTAAGCACAATTATAATTACTAATCAGCAAGAGTATTACTGTCCGGATTGTCCAAATGGTTGAAATTCGTCGGTGTATAGAGCAAGTCTGACATTTCTTTTTTTAAATAAAAAATTAGGATGCATATCATTAAAATACTTCTATGCTATAGTTTCTGATGAATGGTGCATAACATCCTCTTCTTCTTCATGTTTTATAAAGAATATTATAAATTAATTAATCAAAAAAGAGAGCAAGGCCTTCAATTTCCCCATCAATAATTTACTAATTTAGAAATGTTGACCGCAAGAACTCATTTATTTCAGCCAAAAAATAAAATAAAAATCTTGAACAAAATTAGAAAGATATTTATATTTTATTATTTTTATATTATTAAATTTAAAATTAATTATGATATCATCCGGTTCGATCAAACGATTTATCTAGTTGAATCGGTTGACCCACGATCCAAATGCCAAGCTGGTTCGTTATTCGGTCCGATTTTTAAAACATTGTTGAAGATAGACAAAATCACTTTATGGTCCATACGACTTACTTTAACAAGCCTATTCATTACTTTTCTTTTAAAAAAAAATGTTCACTGTAATTTGATCAGCTGCAACCAAGATCCCAAAACTAGATCGGCAATGTCAGGAAGTAAG